>CAUYMX010041361.1:0-42224 GCA_963573855.1 Lepilemur septentrionalis
ACATACACACATACACACACACACACATACACACACACACTTCACAGAAAGAAAACCCTAATCAAAACTGTAAAAGACATTTTCTTTTAGACACGTTTATCATTTTTCACAGATCATATGCTGAGGCTTAAGTGGCTGCTAAATATGACCAAAAGGCTGAGCTTTGATAAAATAAAAAGAGCTGAATTCCAACTTGGGATATACTTATCAATTCATTTTCCCCCACCACAAGCCAAATGGAGGCCTTACATCTAAAATTTATGTCTGACTTCTCTAAACCCTACCACCAATATTAATAATTGGCTCACCTTTTCAAGCTTTGTATTTTAGGCAAAAAGAAGTTGAAAAGCAAATAGAACAAACTTCACAGATTACAAAATAAAGGACATTTATAAAATTCAAAATATATCCCATTATAGATCTAGATGTATTTCTGAGTATCAGTTTATTTCTTTAACATCATTCACAGAATCAAAGAACTGAAAGAATCATTGAAAGGTCATCCAGTCAATTGTTCCAGGTTCAGATGGAATTATACCCACACTAGGCTAAGAAAAGAAAATCTATCTCCTTTCAAATGAAGTCCAAACAAGTAGCCACAACTTCTCTTCTTATTTTATTTTAAAATCTCAAAGCCTCACCGGTTCACCAGATACTTTGGAATACAATTAAACCTCTCTTGTTTTGTTTTAGCCTCAAATGAAAACACCTGGTAACGTCCGCATAATAACCCTAAACCAAAAACTATTCATGAATATGAGAAATAATTATGCGCAGAGAAGAAGGCTGTAGAAGGTGGGAATTATGCATGTTTGCCATGAAAATCAGTATTGTTTGGATTTGATTCCCTAGTGACTACAAGATAAAGGTTTGGATTCTTTTCATCTTATTTTTCCCTTTCTTGCAAAGATCTCCTTTCTACCATTCTCCTTCACTTGGAGAAAAAAAAAGATGATAGATGTTAGGTAAGAGTGTTGGACTTTCCCAACAAAGAAGAAATCATGAAGTCTTCAAAGATTAGAAAATTTCTCTGCTACATGTGTTCAAGTGCTGTGAAAATCCCTGTCACCTTCCCTGCTCCCCAGTAAATGAATCCCAACTTCCTGCTCAGTGAACCAGTTGTCAGTGGAAGGGAGGGAGGAAGTGTCACTGAAGCCAGCCCTCCAGGGCGAGCCAACAATGTCTAGTTCTCAGGGCTTTGATCATCTTCACTTGCTATATCAAAAGGACCCACGGAGTGCTTTTAGATAGGCTTTCAACAGCACGATAAAAGAGAAACATGTTCAGTAACAGTTGTCGAAACTGGGCCAAGACTGAGGCTGGAACCAAGCCCATTTCACATCCATCTATCGCCCACCCAGAATGTGACAGAGCTGCCTCCCACCCACCATTCTGCCCTGCCCATAGGTCTGGAAATCACCTCCCTTCCTCAAAAAGGTCTCACCCCTAATATAAAACTTCTCTAAGTGAAAACTCCTTTCATGAGCAATGACAATTGTATTCAACCTCACGGGGTGTTTTTCAGTATTTTAATATCTAGACTACATTTACTCCTCATTAGTTCATCCATTTATTGAGTATATAATAGGGGTTAGACACTGTGCTAGGCTTTGGTTAGAAAATGGTGAGTCAAAACTTGCACATTCCCTATGTCCAGTGGCACTTAAGGTCTGGTCTGTCTAGAGGGATAGATTACATAAGAGTCACAAACATGACATATGTATGCCAGTGTGTGCCAGCACACAGACACACTCACACTTGGTGCTGTGACAATTTAAGAGAGACTGAGATGACCTTGTCTGGGAGGTACAGAGGAGGTTTCGCCAATGAAATAGTGACTGAGCTGAAATGTAAAGGAAACACTGAAGTTCATTCTGTAACAAAACACTTCTCTTGTCTTTTACACAAATCTATATTTCACTTGGATCAACACTGTTCACAGTTTCCATTGAGAATGAGAATCCATCTTCCATTTAAAAAAAAAAACAAGGTGGATACCGAAAATATAAAACCCATTCATCTCTGTTGAACAACAAACAGAACATAAATGGGCTTTCCCCCCTTTGCTTTCCAATTGAAATTGTTAAATTCATAGAGATTAAATGAACAGACTATTATTCACATATAAGAGTCATCTCACCTACCATCAATAAAATACAAAATACAAGAGGTGTTTTTTTTTAATAACAAGACATTTTTTTTCTTGTCTCATTATATGGTGACATCCATATTCTTTCTCATTCTATTTTCCTCATGAACAAGAAAGGTATATATTTGTAAAAAACAGTTTACTGGATTTAAGAGGGAATACGAATTCAACCCCTTCAAAGCATTCTCAAGTACCCTAAGATGTCTCAAAAACAAAATAAAAATTTTGTCTAACACTCAACAATTTACAGCACCACCTCAATTCCTTTAGGAATAACATTTATCTGGCGTCAGGCAGATGGGAGGGGGAGGAGGGGATGGGTATATATACACATAATGAGTGTGATGCGCACCGTCTGGGGGATGGACACGCTTGAAGCTCTGACTCCGGGGGGGAAAGGGGAGAAAGGGCAACACATGTAACCCAAACATTTGTATCCCCGTAATATGCTGAAATCAAAAAAAAAAAAAGATACAGTTGGCATCTTCAAGCCCTAACAATTTTTCTTAACCTTATAACCTCAACCCCCCCCTGAATTCTGACTACAGTTTTCCACATGTAGGATGTCTCTCATGCTCTTTCCAGATAGAGGAGTCTTCTCTCTGTAGCTCTTTAATTCTGCTACCCTCAGTTTTGTTAGCAGGACTTATCCAGTGTGTTGGCTCAGATGTGTA
This sequence comes from Lepilemur septentrionalis, assembly GCA_963573855.1. Taxonomy (NCBI): domain Eukaryota; kingdom Metazoa; phylum Chordata; class Mammalia; order Primates; family Lepilemuridae; genus Lepilemur; species Lepilemur septentrionalis. The sequence goes on from CAUYMX010041361.1 coordinate 2,824, forward strand.
ATCTCAGGGAAACTAGACAGATTAATCAGGCCCTGTGACAAAGATCTTGTGTTTCTCATCTCCGTGGAAATGTAAAATATGGCCCAGTCAAACCTTGAGTGTTCCAGGAGTGATTACAGGGAAGCGAGACGGATCTTGTGCGTTACTCTCCCTTGTTTATGAGGCCTGTCACTCTATCAGAGAAGAAAATGAAGTAGGCCTGGGATGATTTGTCTTCGCAGTGCCACACTGATGGCTCCCTAGTTTACTGTGCATTTTTATTCTCTCCCACGTGATGGTCTCATGGACAACTTCATGCAAGTCTTAAAGGAAAGGACAACTGCCAAGGTTAGTATATAAAGAGGCCTGAAATCCAGGGAGATCAGAATCCAGGACAGGAAACCAAATATTGCAATGTAGGGAAGCCTAAAGGGCCTGGAAACTCAGTGACAAGTATTGGAAACTAAAAGCAAGTAGGATCTCGATACCAAGTAAGACCTTTTTGCCTTTCTCTGCCCACTCATGTACTTTCTGCAAAGCAGCAAGGGGTTCTTGAGCACGGGATGCCTGGCTGGAGTGGCAGGTGCAAGCACAAAGCAAAGTAGCATCTGGCACTGGCGCTGGCCCCTGCCCTGCATAACGATGTAATAAAGAACTTAGTGGATCAACTAACAGTCAACGCTCTCCTGCCGCTAGGTTCACATGAGGGCACTGGGCAAGATGAAGGTCATCTTCTATCCCAATGCTGTCATCGAAATATTAGGGACATGGTCCCAGACATCCCAGGGGTCTCCTCTATACTCCATTATGAATCTACCACCAAAGACCTTATGCAAACTATATTCAAACATAATTACAGACCAAACAAACTCTTGGAAGTAATATATTCTGTATGTTTACAACTCAGTTTGTAGAACAGTATCATACTTCATTTTATTTGATCTAAGAAGAGAAAAATAACAATATTTGTTAAGCATCAGTAAGTAGTAAACACCAGGCTGTTTGTCACTCATTTCATCTCCGCAAGACTACGATGATCTCCATTTTACAAGTTAGAAATCTGAAGCTCGAGGAAGTCTGCTACTTAATTAGTAGTCAGGTGAGCAGAGACAAGCACAGGTAAGACAGATAAGTCTGACTTTCAAACACCTGCCCGCCTCCTGTTCACACATTTGCCTTTTGTTCATACATCCACTTGATTCCACAAAAAGTGGCCAAGATGGGGGTTTTAGAACATGCTATGATCTCTTCTTCCCACCCCAAATTCCTACAAATTACAAAATAGTTTGTTAATACCTAAAAGAGGAACCCTCAGCAAACCTCAGATTTGGGGAAACTATTAATATTGGAAATCACTGCAAGATAGGAGACAGCACCTAAACAAAGAAAGAAAATAAAGCTCCAAACAGCCAGAGGAACAGACTGGAGCTTCCCTGGTAGGCAACACTTCACACGTGTTCTACTGTTGCAGGAGGAATCAAGCGTGTCTTGGGTGACTTCACTGTGAGAGGACTTTTGGAAGCTTGTGCCCAGTTTCCTCCAGACTTTGACATACACACCTTTCCCTTTGTTGATTTTGCTTTGTATTCTTCGGCAGTAATAAATCTTAGCTATGCATACAACTATATGCTGAGCTCTGTGAATCCTTCTAGCAAATCACCAAACTCGGAGGGATGGTCTTAGGGACCCCTGACACATCCACCCACTACCTAAAAAAAGGTGCAGGTCCAGATAACTCTTTAAGCAAGCTTAACCAAACTTTTAAGTATGAAAAAACTGATTTTATCCAACTTGCTCCCAAACATACAAAAAGCTACCCTATGTAACCAGACAAGGCTAATGGAAAAACAGAAAATTCTCACACAATTTTAATTAGGAGCATCATTGCAAAAGCCCTAAATAAATTATTAGCAAATCAAATATAGTTTTTTATTAAAAGAAAGAAATACCCTGATCAGGTTGCTCAGGCCAAAAACCTTAAGCGCCCTCTCTCTTCCTCTCATACCCTATAGGCAATTGGTCAGAAAAATCCAGTTAGCTCTACTTCAAAACAGAAATAGATGTTCTTCACCCCCACGGCCATCCACCAGGTCTGTCTCCATCACCTCCCTCCTGCATTCCTATAATGACTCTTCACAAGTCTCCCTTCGCTTTCCTTGCTCATCGCCCCCCACAGTCTGTTCAGCCAGAGTGAGCCTGCAGACACACAGGTCCCACCACACCTCTGCTCAGAAATATGCAATGTCAGCCCCTTTAACTCAGAGTGCAAACCCCCCCTCCACCGCATCTGATTCCCTTCACCTGCTCTGTTCCTTCTGTTTGCCACTGTACTTCTCTCCTAATTGAAAATACAATTATCTCACACATTATATTTATTATTTTTTCCTTCCATTATTAGAATATGAGCTCCATGAAGTCATGCATTTGGGGATGTTTTCTTCACTGATGTAACTGAACTGCCTAGAACAATACCGCTACCTATAGACGCAATATTTTTTGAATCAGTGTAGGACCACAAATTGAAGAATAGTTCAAGGGAAATACCAATGCAATTCATTACATTAACATGTAACACACATATACACACACACACATACATGCTTCTTAATAGGTATTAAATGTTTTACTTCTCTTTAAAATTATAAATAGAAGAAAAATTTCCTGGTTTATTAAAAAAATAGCAAACATTTCTATTTCAAACATTTCATGTTTATTGTGAAATTAGAAGCATCTCATTAAAATTAGAGAAAAGATACAAGATGCTCATTTTCATAGCTACCACCACATATTTTACTGAGCATCCTAGAAATGTAATCAGACAAGGAAAAATGAAATAAAACAGATAGTGACAAACAGTCAGTAGGCAGAACTGTCAGAAAACAAAATGGAATCAACTGTTAAAATAGTGGCACTAAGTTCAATAATGTGACAGGATATAAAATCAACATACAAGAATTAGTAATTCTATACACCAGCCATTAAAAATGTGGAAAATAAGAAGGAATAAAAAGCTTCAACTATTTTTTTAACATTAAAGTAATTTACAGGTAGTAAGCTATTAATATATTTTCCCCTCAAGCTTCACAGATTGGTGTCTGTCTACTAAACGCCTGCTAGGAATATAAATTGCTACAGAAAGCAAAAACTGGTAAGTTTTTTGACCTTAAATTGAGTAGAATTACCTAACAAGTGTATCTATATTTTCTAATAACATGTATGTGAAAATGACTTTTAAATCTGTACTTAGTTAAAATTTTCTTCCTTAGGAGTAAAAATTTGTAGGAATGGGGCAGTGATTTGTCAAGATAAATGAAGCCACAGGATAAACCTAATGTATCTTCTTGGCCTTGGTTATAAAATTAGCCATGAATAATCAATACTGACATAAACCAAGCACAGACCATGTGATAAAATAAATTTGAAACATCCATATTTAGAGAGTAGTGCACAACTAATTCAGGATTTTAGGTAATATAGCAATGGTTTGTCTAATTAGTAGAGACTCTAAGTTCAATTTATACAACCACCTAGAATAATTATAGTGCTCAAGAGAAGCGAAAGAGTAAGAACATTATAAAATCCAAGGTTAAATGGTTTTTAGTTTATACCAGAAGCTTTGGTTTCTTAATGATTCATAATCATTACCTAAAACAACATAGTTTGTCAAAGAATTTTATTCATCTTTCAAGCAACTACAGGGCAGTAATACATCCCTGAGGCTTTAAAAAAAATTGCTCTTGGCTTTCTTCCAGTAGTATATTCTCGAACACAAAAGCAAAAATGTTAGCCTTAAATCTCCCACCTAAAGTCCCTCAACATTTGTATAAAAATCAAGAATTAATTCTTACTTCATCCTCAAGCTTGAGAGAATATCAATAAAGAAACATTCATAAAAATTCTGGTAATGGGGATGTAATCAGAGTAAAAAAGGCTGAATTTTCAGGAGTAGATGAGCACCACTTTAATGTGTTTTCTTAAAATTTAAAAATATATCAAAGGTTATTATTAAAAAATTAAATTTGCTAATGATATATGAAGAGCTCTCAGATATTAACCATATTCCTCTACAAAAATAGAAATCATTAATAACCATCTCTAATGAGTTACTTGTGGTGAGTCATCATTTATGTTGGCCTAATATGGCCCGAGATAGTCTTGCTCACGTCTATGTTTTCTGTGGGCCCACAAGCCACCCTTATAAACTAAAAGACATACAATAAGAGAACACAGAGAATACTACAGGGATTCGGTATCATCGCAGAACTCTAGTCAGTGAATAAATTAGGTAAAACTGGACTCTAACAGAGAGACAGTTGGAAACAGATATTTAAAATAATGATCTTATATAAAACTTCATTAAAAGGGACAGGGGTACACTGTGGCTTTATGACATAAATGATCAGAACTGTTACCTTCCTAGGAATTTTCCATCGGAAGACAAGACCATTTCCTTACTTATCTCTCTCTTCCCACATTCATATGAATTTTACATGTATATAAAACATACCACATGTATGTGTTTCTTTGAAGGTTGTTTGCCCCTTCCACCATGTGAGGACACAGCTAGAAGGCACCATCCATGAGGAAGCAAGCTCCCATCACACACCACCAGTGCCTAGATCCTGGACTTCCCAGAACTATGAGAAATGAATTTCTGTTGTTTATAAGCGACCCAGTCCATAGTAATTTGTTAGAGCAGCCTAAACAGATGAAAACAATACTCATGAGAATATTCACATTTCAAATGTGCAAACTTTGCCATCAGAGAAGTGAGAATAGGCTGGAAGTCAATTCTCAACCATAAATTTATCTGGTGAATTCCCACTGGATTTTGGATTATAAATTCCTTGAAGAATAGGATCTTTGCCTTATTCACCTTATATGTTCAGAGCTGAGCCAGTGGCTGGCACAGAAGAGACAATCAATAAATGTTTATGGAATCAGATCAATGTACCACGAGTTTCCACCAGAGATCGGCCTGCTACAATTAAGCAATATGTGAAAGGTCACAATCTTTAGACCTAATTGTCTAGGTGACTTTGTAACTGGCCAAAACTCACGTGAGGTTCTTACCGATTATTTAGGTGAACTAACCATGCTTTTTTTCTCTTTCCATTGAAGTGATGCCATCAACTCACTATATAAATTTGTACATTCTTCTAAGTCTTTCCCTCCCTATTTCTTTAGAGTGGCGACTGCATGTTTTAGCATGTACCACATTGAATAGAACATTTAAGATTTGTAAGGTTCCAAACCTTATAGCAGGTCATTTATAAAAGAAATGTGATGATAAATATCACAGCAAGAAATGGAATTCTTATGGGTAATGTGCTTATATTCTTTCCCAGCAGAGTTTGTAAGGGCTACAAATGCCATAAAAATGCACATATTGCATGTAAACAAAGGAAGGCAGTAAAAGCAAAGGTAGAATTGTCTATCTCCTGAGCTCCTTTAGAACAGGGGCTATGTGTTGTTATTCTTTGTATTCCAATATTGAACATGTGAAAGTATAAATCAATGGGGAAAAAATGTTATTGCAAGAAGGATTTACAAAAATTAGCTGTTTATGGAAGTACCAACAGTTTGGTAACAATGAGTGCTTAGAAACAGTCATAAAATCTTTTTATGGAACATCTGTTTGATATTAGGCAGACACTATAAAAACACACGTTGTGTACATTATCTCATTTAATCTTAACTACTACTTTAATGAGACAGGTATCATAACTCCTACTGGATAAATGAGAAAACTATACAAAGAAATGAGAAACTTACACAAAGTACCTGCACAGAATTTGAATCCAAGTGTGGGTGACATGTTCTTAACAATATCCATATCAGGAATAACTGGTTGATGGGAGGAACACTACTGAAAGAACACAGCTAAAAAGAATGACAAATTTCTCGGGCATCCAAATTCCTTAATGTATTCTTTATAACACTGTCAAACAATTGGCTTCTTCTTAGGGTCACTGCTTTACTTTATTAAAAAGAATAAACCTGATGTGAGAAGTAATTAACTTCAGGGGGAAAGCCCCTGGTTCAGTGAAGCCTTCTTATTAGAACACTAAAACAATTAAGTTTGTTGTACCATGTACCACGGAGGTGCCTTTTCTGCTCTTCTGATGAGAAAAAAACTCTTTCTCCACCACCAGATAAACCCTGGATTCTGTTTTGAAAACCTCTGGACCAGAAAACGCTACTAATGAGACTTGAGAATACAACAAGGCTCTGGAACTGGAAGGGTCGACTGGCGAGGGGAGAAGCACGACTCAACAGAGGGCCATGCCAACGTGCCGTCAGCGTGGCACGGGCGCAAACAGATGCTGAGACTCAGGAAACAGCCTTCTCATCCCTTACAGCGCCCAGTCCCAACAAATGATTGATTCACTACAACTGTAAGGAAGGAGAGCCAGACGAAGTTAAAAATAGCACAGCCCACATCGTATAGATAGGCAATTTTTTTATCAATGTGATCACTGAGGAGAGTCCCGAAAAATCCATAAAAAAAGCAATTTATGTGGAAGATAAGAGACTCATTTTGTAGAAATGCTAAAAATTAGGGTTTAAGGATTCACACCAATGAAATGAGAATACAAATCAACGCAAAATTCACAGTTTTCGCTATGGTTTAAAAGATATTTAATTGCCATGACAGTAGATACATCAGAAAACAATGATACTTTGTTTTGCTGTAGTCAGTATAAGATCTGCTTTACTCTTGCCAAATAGCTTTGTATTGTTACAGAGCTACTTTTGATCTGCATTAAATTTCCTAAATTTTTTGATGAAACTGAACCCTGTTTATCTCATTACAGGACCAGAAATCATGTGTTTGCTTACTGCTTACTGCTTCCTACTCAAATTTATCCTTAGAGGGGGACAAAAAGGCAAAAAAGAGGTTTGTTTGTTATTTTGGCATCGTCTCAAATACAGTGCTTTGCAGAAAATACCAGTGCATACACACAAGTGCTGATAATTAATTAGTGATGAGAATCATCTGAAATCCATATAGCTCTTTATTCTAACAGTAAAATGTGACTTGAAGACTGAAACTGTTCTGTGAATGAACAATTTATCTGCACCAAAATCCAGTATAGTACTGAGCATAAAATCCTTTCTAATTGTACATGTAAAATCCTGATTAATACTTGCTCTGACTATTTATTGGAAATGAGATGAGAGAAGAATTCGCTCAATATGCCTGCCTGAAAATGGACCAAGCATTCTGATGTGGTGCTCTCTCATTGACCCATTTTCACAAATTCATTTAACTACCTGGACATCATCCTCTTAAGTCTTAAAACCCATACCCCACATTATTCTTAATATCTTAACATTCCTATGCCTCTTTTAACATCTAATTGCTTTTCCACTGAAATTCCTTTCAAAAGACTGAACTGGAATCCGATTACTACAAGAAGGATCATATTAACAGTCAAAGACGCAGTTCCTAATCGTTCTATCAAAAGAGGGGGATGCTCTTCAGCACGAGGCAGGCCATTTAACTTCCCCCTCTCTCTCCTCGCTTCCATCTGTCTACAGGATCAGAGTGTAGGGCCATGGCTGACAGCATGGCTTTGGTATCAGAATAGCCTGGATTCTAATCCTTAACCTGACGTGTGATTTGGGGTAATATTATTTATTCTCTTCCCCTCAGCCTCCTCACCTGAGAAATGTTAATAGTGCTATTAAATTATTAATTGACTTAAATAAGAGAATGTTTGAGAAAGCTCTTAGTAAACCATAAAGTGACTGACATATAAACAGTGGTTACATGTCCTGGCTCTGCACCCTATCAAAAAGAAGCCATTTCTACAATGTCGGGGTAAAGAAGGCTTTATTTAGAATGCTCCAAAAGTCAGAACTCATAAAAGAAAAGGTCTATTTGACCACACAAAAATATAAAGTTTCCATATGCCAAATAACAAATAAGCAAATAAACAAACTACTGAAACAAGGCTTAAGAACTAACGACTATCTTGAAAAACTATGTGCAACACATATGATAAACAAAAGACTTGTATCACTAATATGTAAAAAAAAAATCAAATGAAAAAGAAACAGCACATTAATAAAAACAATACAGGACATCAATAGGCCATTTGCAAAACATACACAAATGGTCAATAAACATAATAAATACATTCAACCCCACTAATCATTGAAGCAGTAGAAACAAAAACAAAACCAAAATGTTCAACTATCGGACCAGCAGAGCTATTTTTAAACAGACAAAATCAACATTTGCAAGGAATAAGAGAAATGAACACACTCAAAATATGTCGACAGTGTTAGTAAAGTTGTTATAATCTTGCAGGTTTGGTACTATATATACCCAAATGAAAATATGCATAACCTTTGTGGCAACAATCCCATTTCTAGGAATTTGCTTACAAACAGGTAATTGTCCATGTACCAAAGATTTGTGGAAATCATGTTTATCATAATATTGTTCCTAATGTTAATATTGGAAGCTATTTAAATATTCATCAATATGGGATTGATTTAGTATAGCCATACAAAATATCACTATATAACTAGTCAAAGACATGGTGTATACATATATTTAACTGCCACAGAAAGATAATCCTCAACACACTGTAAGCACAGAAATTGATTACATAACAATATGTATAGTATAAAAGGCTATGTATATGTGTACATGTGCACAGAGCAATGCAGAAAGCATCTTCACTCACATACCTCTAGGTAATGAGGCTGCCAGTGATTATGATTTCTCATTTGCATTTTCTGTATTGTTTAATTTTTCTTCATAAGTATGTATTATTTTTATAATCAGAAGGAAATGAAGCTATTTTCATTTTATTAGAAAACAAATATTATAGTTACTTTCCTAGAGATGATACTTTAATAATGATATAACCGCTCTTGGTCTTTTTCTGTATGTTTTATAAAGTCGAAAATGCATTCTGGGACCCACAGGGATAAAAAGAAGTTGCAGCATTGCTGAGAGATTAAACTGAGACTATCTCACATTACAGACGAGTAAGACTGACTCACCACATACCACATCTTACCAGCTGGGTGGCTTTCTGCAAGTTACTTAATCTCTCTGTGCTCAATTCTCTCTTCTCTGTAAAACATGGGTAATATATCACTCATCTCATAGGGTTATTATGAGGATGATATGACTCAATGTATGTAAAGCACTTAGATTCATAGCTGGAATCCTGTAAAAGTGTCAGTGTTCATTAGAAAATGAAATAATTTATAGAATCCAGCTGGCCTATCACGGAAGTACAATAAACGATTACTACTGCTACCATCTACCTACTCACCATGTGTCACATAAGGACACTGTGAGAGGACTGATCATCTTCTCCATCTCAACATACTGAGGGTCAAATAGTCTACTGAGAATGATTAAATTTAAATATAGCATCTCCAAACCCAAGGTAGAAAGAGAAGTCAGCAAAGGCTTAGGAAGGCATAAAAGACAGCCAAAGTCCCAGGATGCCTGAGGTGGTCCAATCCTGGCAAGGCGATATCAATTACTTTGACAAATCAATAAACTTCTATATTAAACTATACTAATACCTTGAGTTTATACAGTGCATGACCGTTTTTAGGGAGCTTGCCCGTCTCCACGATGCGCTGGCAGACTTTCCGATCCCTCTGCTGATTGAATGGGAGATTGAAGGCTGTGCTTGAGCAACATTTCAGGACACTTACTGGGGCAAATGGTACAGGGGCAGGTACAGGAAGAATGGTGGAGAAGGATGGGGAAGAGAAGGCAGGTAATGGAGAGAGAAGAGCCAGGACACTGATGTGTGTCAGTACCAGCCACAAGTCAGCAGCCCCCAGAGAAGAGTTTCTATAGCCTCTGGAATTCCTCCAGTGAATTCTGGAAAACTTACTCTGAGTTCAATAAAATGGGAGAAATAGAACCTCGCAAGTTAAAGCAGGGATGGAGGGGTGGGAGTGTACTTGTTCATTCATTCATTCCAATGTGCCAAATGTGCTAAGTGCTAGACATACAATGAGGTGCAAAACCCTCAGCAGCTCCCAGGTGGTGCCTGCCTGCTCACCTCCCTTACCCGCTCCCAGTTCCAAGGCGATCCCTCAGAAATTTTCCCCCGTCCAGTGCAACTTAAAAACCACTGGATTCAATGTTGTTCTGAGTTCAAGAAAAATGCTTGAAACAAATTGATTTAGAGTATGTTCCTAGAAGAAATAAAAATTACAATCCTGAAAACAAGATTCATTAAATAATAAAAATCTGAAATATCAGTAAATTATTCAAAGCTGGTAGTTTTTTAAAAGAATGCCATTTTCCTGCCTTCCCCTAATTTCCTATAATAACTTATCTCAATAGGACTTCAGATCTAGATTACACAGTAAGAAAGAAAACTGCTGTCCAAAATGAAAATAAAAAATCACGGAGATATATATCACCAAAACTCCCTAAATCAGAGGTCATACATTCATTTGTACATTTATGAAACATTCTCATCACACAAAGAAATTATGCAAACCACGAAAGAGCTTTTGCTTCAATAAAGCAATTAAATGCACTAAATGCTTCGCATTATCACTTAAAGGGAAGCACAATTAATTTGTTGTTCCTACCAAGCCTGTGTGCTTTTGTATGGCTCTCTGTCTTTAGCTATCTCAAAGCGCTTTCCCAAGCATTTATTTTATTTTTATCCTTTACTGTAGAGCCACAAAACACATTCCATGGCAGACTGGAGAAGCTGACAGGGCTGAAGGTTGAGGCTTCATTTTTCCACTTTCTTGCTACCAAAAACTTACTCATTAATCCAAAGATAAATATGAGCTAAAAACCTATAACTTCTCTAAATACAAAGAAGATAAATAAGCTTTGTTTTTTAAAATACAGGAAAGTAAAATTTGTGTTTTCAGGACATTGTAGGTAGAACCTCAAAACTCCAGCTGAATGTGCAGTGTCTGACAGACCACTAAGTGAATGGAAGAAAACGGTCTGGCTGTCACCCAGAAATTGAAATGTGGTGGAGAAGGGTTTGGAGGTGACTTCAGCCTGGTCTTATCAAGTTTCGAGGGAAATCTGGACAAAGTCATATGATTTCTCATGACCATAAATGATCCACTAAAGTCCCACACTTCTAGACACAGGAAGAGCAGACAACCATTCTACAGAAAGCAGAAGCCAGAACAACATCCTGAAACAGCTCTCTACCCATTTCACTGGCTGTTCTTAAGGCCCTGAATGAACCAGAACTGACCTGCCTCTCAGGTTCCACCAGCCTGGTTATGACATGATTTCAGAATGAACAAGGAAGGACAGGTCCTTTTACCTGGCAGCCTTCTGGACCAAAATATGATGAATAAAATCCATCTTAATTCTCCCCTCTTTGACAGGGACAGACACATAGGGGTTGGATTTTGAGTATTCAGAGAATATTAATAATAATTTTATTCTTAAAATGTAAAACATGCTTGTGATGTGTTCTTTCACTTGATCTCATAGCAACTCAGTGACATGGGTAGGACTGTGTGACTATGTCTATAACCGGGGCTTTTTCTGGCATTTTATTTAGAATATAATGGTGTAAATGGTATACATTCTTGGTCCCACCTTATACCAGTGCATTCAGCTATCTAAATTTTACTTCCAGATCCAACTGCATACAGTGGACTTTGCACACACACACACACACACACACACACACACACACACATATACATGTATCTCTCTGAGGTTTTGAGGGCAGGAAAAGAATTTTACTTGAATTTGTATCCTTAGGCTTAGGTGTCTACATTTATATCTGTAACCATATCTCTTTCTATAGCTACATCTGCATCTTCATCTATAATATCTGTACCCAACTAGATGGACAGAGATATGTCAAGGCACTGAGGACACAAATGTGTATACAAACGAATTTATATTATATAGTAGATACATATATACGTATGTGAATTATGTCAAATAAGCATTTGATTTTATGATTAATAGTTAAATGAACACTGCGAAAGTCTTTGTTTTCAGTTAAGCAAATCATAATAAGGGGGGAAAAAGCACATTTTCAACATGTTAAGTTTTGGTTATGCCTACTATCCCTGATGAACATAGATGAAAAAACCCTGAAGAAAACACTGGCAAACTGAATTCGACAGCACATTAATTTTCTTTGTTGCTATTGTGGAGGGTATTGAGTCTTTGATTTGGTTCTCAGTTTGACTGTTGTTGGTGCATAGGAATGCTACTGATTTCTGTACATTGATTTTGTAACCTGAGACTTTGCTGAATTTATTTATCCGCAATATATGTAATCCAAACATTTGTAGCCTTATAATACACTGAAATAAAAAAATAAATAAATAAATTTAAAAAATAGCACATTAAAGGGATAATACATCATGATGAAGTAGAATTTACTTTTAGGATGCCAGGATGGTTCAACACACACAAATCAATAAATGTAATATACCACATTGACAGAATAAGGGATAAAAATCATGTGATCATTTCAATAGATGCAGAGAAAGCATTTGACAACATCTTTCAGGATGAAAATTCTCAAAAAAGTATGAATAGAAGGAATGTACCTTGACATAATAAAGGCTATGTATGACAGGCTCACAGTTAACATCATACTCAACGGTGACAAGAAGTAAGATTTTTTCTGTAATATTAGGAACAAGACAAGGATACTCAGTCTCACCACTTCTACTCAACATGATACTGGAAGTCCTCGCCAGAGCCATTAGGCAAGAAAAAGAAATAAAAGACATTCAAATTGGAAAGGAAGAAGTAAAACTGTCTCTGTTTATAGACAACACGATCTTATACATAGGAAACCCTAAAGACTCCACCAAAAAACTTTTAAAACTAATAAATTCAGTAAAGTTGTAGGATACAAAATCAACATACAAAAATCAGTTGTGTTTCTCTATATTAACAACAAATTATCCAAAAAAGAAGTTAAGAAAACCATTTTAGTTACAATAGCATCAAAAAGAATAAAATTCCTAAGAATAAATTTAACCAAGGAAGTAAAAGATCTGAACATTGTAAACTATAAAACACTGATAAAAGAAATTGAAGAAGATGCACATAAATGGAATTACATCCCATGTTCACAGACTGGAAGAACTAATATCGTCAAAATGTCCACCAAAAGCAATCTACAGATCAGATTCAATGTAATCTCTACCAAAATTCCAACGATATTTTTCATGGAAATACAAAAACAATTCCAAAATTCATATGACTCACAAAAAACCCTGAATAGCTAAAGCAATCTTGAGCAAAAAGCAAAAAGCTAGAGGCATCATGTGAGAGATATATACATATTATTTGCACTTAAAAAAAAAAGGAAATCCTACCATTTGCAACATCATGGATGAACCCAGAGGACATCATGCTAAATGAAATAAGCCAGGCACAGAAAGATAAATACTGCATGATCTCACTTCCATGTGGAATCTAAAAACATCAAACTCACATAAACAGAGAGTAGAAGGGTGGTTATTATGAGCTGGGGAAGGGGAGAAATGGGGAGCTTTGATCAAGGGGTACGAACTTTCAGTTATAAGACAAATAACTTCTGAAGAACTAATGCACAGCATGGTGGCTATAAGTTAATAATGTATTGTATGCTTTAAGTTTGCTTAAAAATTAAGAATTCTCACCACATAAACACACACAAAAGGTAACTATGAGGTAATAGGTATGACAATTAGCTTCATTGTGTTAATCCCTTAACAATGTGTACATATGTCAAGATATCAAGTTGAACAGCTTAAATATATACAATTTTTATTTGTCATTCACAGTTCAATAAAGCTATAAAAAATAAACAAACAAACCAAAAAAAAGGATTGGTTGGCCTGGTCTATGTGGACCACATTTTGTTGGTTAACCAGAATTTAGATCTATCACCAAGCCTAGGGGAGAGAATACCATCTAAATTACTATTTAACTAAAAGACATATGTCTCCCTAGCCCACTTCCAAACTAATTAAGACACACATTCATTTTAAATGGAAAATAAACTACAAAGGGTTTTAAACAAACTAATGTATGGCATTAAACCATATGGTCTTTCTTTTGTGTAACTGAGGCTTCCATATTTAACTGTTCATCTCAATGTTTCCTTCTCTTTGAAAATTCTCTAGAAATATAGTGATTTATTTTTTCCCTTGAGTATCGTAATGAATATTCTTCAACATTACATTTGTGTCAGCCTAAAATACATATTTATCTATAATATAATATATAATGTTCTATAAAGATATACATACATATTCATTCTGCATTTTACAGGCAGAAGATATAGAAATAAAATATTAACTAACCCCCTTCTACCACTCCTGGCACATATACCTGATTTCTGTTAACCCTTAAATTCCCAGTGAATAGCCATTCTTCTTTGTGCCTACATGACAGGTATGGGCCACTGTCTGGATCACATGGCCACAATGCAGCCTTCAATCAGCCCTTACAGACATAATTTTGTAATCTGAAGTGAGACTTTGAATTACAGATTTCCACAGACTATAAACAATAGTTTAAGGTTTGAGTGTGTTCTGACATAATATTAAAGAAGAATGAAATTCTAACCTTAAGAAAAATACGATCTGGAACAATCAGAGAAAAGTCCTTGAAGGTACTGGCATTTTTTGTCAATGCATAAACCCGAGGCATCGATAAGATTTTCTTCTTTGCACTATAGACATTCACAAGCTTTAAAAATGACAAAGGCTACATACTCATTGATACTGGATGAATACTTCATGTACCCTAAAATATCATACAGCAAACATTTCAAATTGTTCCAGGCAGGGAATATTGCAAGTGGATGGTACAGAAGGAAAATAAGGAAAGAGAGGAAAGAAAAGGACGCAAGGAAGGCAAAAGGGTAGGCTCACATCAGTTCTAGGGAATTACAGGAATCAGTGCTAAGGAGCCTGATAAACTAGGAGGGCACTTTTCACTGTTGCTCTGATAAATTCATGAAGCTTTTAAGTGGTCTTCAGCTCAAAGTACTATGTCAGATTTAGTTAAGGAAGCTGGAGGGTCTCAAAGCATAAATGGTGATTTTTTTTCTATGTAGATGGCTAACTGTTATAAATTATCAGAAAATCCAAAGTCCCAAAAGAACACTTGCAAAAAAAAATTGCTAAGAGCAACAAAACGGAGAAAGAAAGAAAAGCCCTGCTGTCTTAGTCAACTCAAGCTGCCATAACAAAAAGATTGAGTGGCTTGAACAACAGGAATTTACTTTTCACAGTTCTAGAGGCTGGAAGTCTGAGAGCAGGGTGCCAGCATGGACAGGTTCTGGTGAGGGCTCTCTTCCCAGCTTGCAGACAGCCACCTTCTCACTGTGTCTTTACATAGTAGAAGAGAGTCCTGTGTGTCTTCCTCTTATAAGCAGACCAGATCCATTGTATCAGGGCTCCACATTCATTTAACCTCATTTAATCTTAATTTTCTCCTTAAAGACCCTATCTCCAATGTAGTCACATGATGGGTTAAGGTTTTGAATCTGAATATTGAAACATACAAATTGGGGGGTTGCACAATTCAGTCCATAGCACTTGCTTCTTTGACTCTGGGTCAGTGTTGATGGATAAGACAGAGGAGTCACAAGTCCTCGACTCCTGCTCTGCCTGTCCTCCATTTCACAGAGAATGACATTCAGACCAGACTATGGATTATAACGAGCACTGCAAGAGAGGACATAAGCCCGACAGGAGACAAGCTGATTAAAAAAGGAAACAGAAACTCAACAACCAAAAAGTAAGACCACATTCAAAAATGGGCAAAGGACCTGAATCGACCTTTTTCCAAAGAACATATACAAAAGCCAATAATCACCTGAAAAGATGTTCAAAATCACTAATCACTAGGGAAATGAAAACCAAAACTACAATGAGATACCACCTCACACCATTAGGATATTTACTATAAAAAAAACGGAAAATACGAAGTGTTGGCGAGGATGTGGGGAAACTGAAACCCTTGTACACTACTGGAAGTATGTAAAACGGCACAGGCACTGTGGAATACAGAATGGAGGTTCCTCACAAAATTCAAAACAGAACTACCATATGGGCCAGCAATTTCACTTCTGGGTACACAGTCAAAAGAACTGAAAGCAGGGTCCCAATGAGATATTTATATATCCATGTTCATTGCAGCATTATTTATAATAGCTAAAATGTGGAAGCAACCCAAGTGTCCACCAACAGATGAATGTATAAACAAAATGTGGTATTTACATACAAGGGAATATTATTCACTCTTAAAAACAGAGGAAATTCTGATACATGCTACAACATAGATGAAAATTGAAGACATTATGCTAAGTCTGTATTAATACAAATACTGTATCACTCCACTTATAATGAGGTACCTCTTTACAGTAGTCTAATTCATAGACAGAAAGTCTTACTGACCACTAAATACTGGAATGCCCCAGAACTCTTCACCATCCACATTCAATCTCAAGGAGGGTTCAACCAGTCTCATGACTTTAAATATCAACTCTATACCAACAATTCCCAAATGTATGTTTTTAGCCAGGATCTCTCCCCTGAAATCCAGAGTTGTCTATTAAGCTGCCTACTGAACATCTGTACTTGTTTGCCTAACAAGCACCTCAAACTTAACATGACTTATCAAAACTTAACTCTTAATTCTAATGCATCCCTCTTCACAAAAAACTCTGTTTTCCCCAAATCCTTTCCCATCCTTATAGATATATAGATCAAAAAAATCTTAGAGTCATCCTTGATGTCTCTGTTACTTTGACACCCTGTATCTGATGTCAGAAAATCCTCTATCCTCAAAATGTAACCAGAGTCTCACCACTTCTTGCTGTCTCCAGTGCTACTATCTTGGTTCAAGCCATCAACACCCCTTGCTAAGATTATTGCAACAGCCTCCCTGAAATGTCTCTCCCCACTTCATCATCCTAAAGTTTACTTTCAACATAACAGTCAGAGTGACCCTGTTAAAATGTCAGATCATATCATTTTCTAGTCAGAACATTCTACAACTCTCCATCCACAGAAGAAAAAAAAAAAAGGTCTCCAGACTCCTGCATGGTCTGGTCCCATCCTTTCTGACCTCATCCCATACCATTTCCTCCTTTCTTCTTCACTCCATTCCAGACACTCTGCTTGTTCAATTTATAATGAGGATATAGCCTTTAATCATGACACTTTCAAAACTGTCTTGTTACTACTAACCATGGTGATTTTTATTAGTCAGTTTTCCCCTATTTTAAATTTCTGTAGACAAAGTTCTATCAGACAACATAAAAATTCTGAGTACCACTAAGGAGACATTTCATTTTCATTCCTGCTCAGCCAGAAGACCCATACTCTATAAATCTATTTACTTGAGACTCAAGACACAGATTTTAAAGGCAGTCCTTATATAACAATGTTCACAAGATACAGCTTCACAGGAATCCCAGTGATTTTAACTGAAAAACAGCTTTCATCGAAGGCACATACATTCTGATCCTATACTGGCTGCCTCAAGTGAAGTAGTCCAGCTGACGATTTTTCAGCCCAAACACAAACTGAAAAACACCTATAACAGGTTTATCAGGAAAATCCAAATAGTATTGTGCTGAATTCCCTATGGACTATAGAATGCTGTTTATTAAAGGCTTATAAAAAAGGAGTTTTATCCCCAATTGATTTCAATTTAGCCCACAGTACTTAGAGTGGTTGTTCCTCCCACTCCTTTATTGCTGACCACATCTAGTGCAGAGTGTAACAGAATCTTGACTTTTAGAAATTAAAGACATTTAGGTCCACCTTTTATTCATGATGCCGGTAAATCTCATCATGCCTTCCTTTAAATCTAAAGTATAACCCTACATAAAAAGGTTAGACCCCTGACTCAACCTACCTAATGATATAGAGTGATCATTTTTACTGTGCTACTCCATATATTTAAGGGATTGGGGAAAGATGCTGTGCTGGAGATGAGCTTGAGGAACGATGTAGTATCAGACAAACTCTAGATCTAACGAATACAGAGAGAATGATTTAAGTAGAGGTTGCATATTACAGCACAAGGCTTTCATAGAGCAGGGACCATGCAGAATAGCTGAGAAGCCAAGGAGACAGTGCAGAAGACTTATAGGTTAAGGAGACAGACATTAAAGCAATGAACCACTGATGGGTTCAGCAAGGTTGGGTTATTCCCCACTGACAAGTAGCCTGAGACAATCAGTAAGCATCAGTGGGAATGTTTTGATCAAGAGCTGTATAACTCTGAATAATAAACAAATATAAAGAAGCAAGAACCAGCAGAACTACCAGAACCATGCAAAAAGACAGACAGACTCAGCCAAAGCTAGAGGATTGGCAACATGCATGTGCCTCTGTTTCATCTCAAAACCCCACAAAATAACACTAAATGGACTGTCTAAAGCCATAAAACCACAAGGATCAAAAGAATAGTAGAACACACAATATAAACAAATATAAACAAAATTTTGGAAACCGGAAATTATAGGACACTCTTAATAGTTTCAAGAAAGCTGAATCTTAAATCAGCAAAATGGAATGCCAATTAACAACCTGATTTGCACCACAGAACCTCCAAATATCCCAGGAATTACCACCACCAGGTATTCCTGGAAGTAAGAGGGCAAAGGTGGGGCTGAAACTGGAGGATGTATTGAAAGTCTGTTTAAGAAGCAGATGGACTAAGTATCCCAAGAATGGAAAAATAAGCAGCACATGTACTCACCAGCAAATTGGTATTAACTGAGCAACACCTAAGTGGACATATAGAAATAACATTTATAGGGCGTTGGGCAGATGGGATGGGGGAGGAGGGGATGGGTATATACATACATAATGAGTGCGATGCACACCATCTGGGGAATGGACACGCTTGAAGCTCTGACTCCGGGGCGGGGGGGGGAAGGGAGTAAAGGCAACATGCGTAACCTAAACATTTATGCCCCCATAATATGCTGAAATAAAAAATAAATAAATAAATTCAATAATGTAAAAAAGAAGCAGATGGATGACTCCTCCTTCCCACATGCCCTTCCTAATTCCACAGAGCTACTTGATTTCCCTTTCCACACTTCAGCAGAAGACTGGAGAGGGTTCCTACACTGAACAAACAGCAGAAAGTAGGGGTTTCATGCTGAAATCAGGAGGTTATGTGAAAGTTCACACAATAAATGTCAAACCCTCAGCTCTATTCTCCACTCAGCTTCCAGAAAATTGGATTCAAGGGTTATGTTCCCCAGGCAGCAAATTGGAAAATTCCTCTCTGAGGAAATTGGCAGCCCAATAGAAAAGACCTAAAAATATTGACGTTGAGGATTCTCCATAAAATAACCCCATTAGATCTCCCTACATTAAGGCCACAGTCACAAGTCCAGCCATAAACAGACAGCCAAGATTCCCGGGCATCTGCATAAAGCCTCTATTTAATGTGAGGAACAGAGACCAAAACCAACAAACCAAAAATCATTTTGAAGGAAACAGACTACATGGGGATACAACAACTGTATATAACTATATTTTATCCTCAGTGAGAGAAGATTTTGCACTCATGAAGCAAAAACAGGATGCTATAAGAAGAACACAGAGAAAATGCAAGAGCTCTTGGGAATTAATGTAGGCCAGGAGAAATAAAACTCAATAGAAGGACTAGAAAAATGAAGTATAGGAAAGTTTCTAGACCATAGAGTGAAAAAAGATGAAATCATAGAAAACTGTAGAAAGGGGATTAAAAAACTAGAAAAGAAAACCAATCCAGGAGATCCAATATCCAAATAATAAGAATTTCAAGAAAGCGGGGAAAACAGGAGTAATTCATCAATAAAATAACTCAAGAAAATATCTCAGGAGTGAAAAAGAGGTATTTCCAAATGATGAAACACTCACTGAGAGTCTTGAAGAGTAGTTAAAAACAAATCCATGGAGAGACACATTGTTATAGTATTTCATAATAGTGGGAACCAAAAGAAGATTCTAAAGGCTTCCAGAGAAGAGGAAGAAAGAAAAACATATCATTTATATGAGTCAAGACTCAAAATCAGTCTTCTGAACAGTTCCATTGAAAACTCAAAAATAAAAGAGAAATGCCTGAAAATCCTGCCATAAAATTATTTCTAACTTTTAAATCTCTACCCAGAGAAGCTATCAATTAAGTGTGAGAATAAATGAAAGACATTTTCGAACATGTACAATCTCAAAAAAACAATGTTTTATGCATCCTTTCCCTTGAGGCTACTGTAAGAAGTGTTCCTTTAAAAAAGATGTAATAAACAAATATCGCACAAAACAGAAAGGCAAAGGGATTCCTGAAGATCATGGATGAAGGGAGGGGTCAGAGATGTGAGTCTGGCATATAGACCACTCCAGGCTACAGTTAAGTCAGAAGTCTCCAAGAAAGATGCCTCCAAAGATAAGAAGTCGTGACTGCCTGCTGTGAGCATATTAAGATTAGAGTTACTCAAGGGATCAGAGTTTGGTATTGAATTAAAAAGAAGCACATGAAAAACTAAGAAAAAAATTTAATGACAATCATTACCATAGGGAAAACTAAATGTTGTGTAGGAAAATAATCACAGTATACCACATGCCTCAGTTGTAAATGGTTTTTCCATAGTCATGATAATGAAAACAGCTATTGATTCAATCAAAATTATGATCTAAATATATTGAGAAGAGAGAATTTTGGAAAGTGCATACACACACACATATGGTGGTAGTTAAGGGATAGAGGACAGGAAAGGGAATTAAATTTTCATCTTCCAAAGACAGAAATCAACAGACAATAACTAAAACTGAAAATTCTCTCTAATAATCACGTTAGATATGAAAACGTAAATACCATCAAAAAATAAAAATTGTTAGAAAGTAATCTCTGGGAAATCGGAAAAGGCATGGAGAACAGGGTATTTCTGTTTTTCAAAATAAACCTTATAACACTATTTGGCTCTTTAAACCATGTGCATGTATTACTTTGATCTAAAAATTAAATTTTTTTAAAAAATAGATAAGTAATTTGAACTACCACACAGATTAAGTGAAAAAGAAGACAGGAGAACCAGCGGTTTGGAAAAATATCTGGGATTGTCTTCTTCTGTAGGCCCTGAGTTCCTTCCTGTTCATCTCAGCTCTGTTTTCTCTGATATTGTCTATTAACCAAGTCCCATTACAATCACCCTTTGTCCCTGGAAATTACTCGCTCTCTAATGACTAAATTAGCAGTTAGAATCACATAGCACAGGAAGGCTTTGGTCAAATATCAGAAGCCACTGAAATCTCCCCTTGGATGAATGGGCACACGTTTTTCAAGATGCAAATTTCTCTAAAATACATTTATATGGTTTTGTTTCTTTAGCAAACAACAACAACAAAAAAAACCCCAGCTATTTGTGCTTCTGATCTAAGTTGAAACAGTCTCAACCTTGTGTTGTCCTCTACAGAAGAGAATCTTCATCATCAATTTCTGCCTATGGTACAGACAGTTGTTTCCAAACCATTTAAATTCCCAGGTGTTCTCTTCGATAGCCAATAAACAAAGGAAGATTGGAGTATGGCACATTCATTTAAGCCAGGACTCAGTCATGATTGAGCATGAGAAACACATACATGCAGAGTATTTCCCGTCCCTCCAATTCCTAGTTCTTGCTAGCAGCCCCTCTGCTGTCCTCCCGTGGAAACCTGGGCAGTCACTTTTCAAGAGGAGTGTGGGTACAGCTGAGAACAAAGCAAGAAGCTTAGCTTTGAGTTTCGAATTAGACTTTTTTAAAGCCCATAGCCAAAACAATAATCTTGAAAGCATAGATTTCCTTTGCAAGTGCCAGGCCCTTGAGACAGCAAATGGCTTTTTTTGTTCTTGTTGTGTTTTGTTTTTACTGTTAAAATTTTAGCTCTTTTCCCAGAAAACATGGAGGTGGGGGGCTGTGAAATATAGATAGGCAGAATAGAAGGAACTATAGGAGGTAACAAAAGAAACTTGAACTAGGTTGAGGAGAAATCCAAAAGCAGCAAAGAAGTCTATCTGGCTCCCCATGCGGAACTCTGAGGCGTGACACGCACAGAGTGGCCAGTGCAACCACAGGACAGATACCGCAGTCAAGGGCACTCTGAAAGGTGGAAAGGTGCGAGGGCGGGGGGCATCACAAACTGAGTTGTTACAGAGTCAGCCATATGTTCATACATCCACACTTTATGGCATAAAAATTTAAGCCCACCACTAAAGTACTTAGGTCTGGAGAACTAGTGCGGTTTTGCTTTGCTCTGAATTTGCAACTTTTCAAATGTGAAATATCCAAATGCATTCATTTCTCCAAGAAGAATTTATTGAGCAGCTACTACGCTCCTGTTATACCAGGGATTCAGAGTTGAATTAGAAAGAAAAGCTCCCTGCCTTTAGGCTCCCATTTTAGTTAGGGAGACAAGCAGCTAAAGACTATAATTATAGACCATAATAAAGGAATAACGAGGTACAGAGTGACAGGGACACTTAAGACAGATTGGGGGAAAAGAGATCTCATGGCAGTGAACCAGGGAAAACGTGGTATGAATTAACAATCCTTGATTATTTTTCCCACCATAGAGCTAAGAAAAAAAAAGAGTCCTTACAGGATCTCTTTCCTCTTGGCATCATTGCCTTAGCTCCCTTCCCACCCCTGCCTGTCAAGAAGCACCCCATGCTCCAAATGTTTTCTCCACCCCCCTCTGAAATCTCAGCACCTCTTTTCTCTTCATCGTGACAGTGAGCTAGTTTGAAACTCAGTCCATGCTGGTTATGCTATTTAATAATAGGGGCTGGAGATGTGCATCTTTTAGAGGAAAAAAAATAGCAGCCTCCGAGGAGCTTTCTGCAGTCAAGGACACACAAAGTAGGGTTTCTAACGGTGGGACTATCAAGCAAAGCGATCAAGGAGACATCTGGGAGTTGGCTGCCTCCCACTAAATCACTCCTTTTGGAGGAAACTTCTCAGTCTATCAGGAGAGCTGCCCTTGATCTTTCAATAATTTGTTCCTAATATCACAGTTTTCAATATTTAAGAGAAAGACAAAGTAACATGATTCAGCAGAGCAAACAGAGAAGAAATAGTGAGAGAGGTGGGTGGAGAACCAGAAAGGGAAAAATATCCAAGAAGCCCAAGGAAGTGTCTCTATAGTATGAATCGAGTTTATGAAACCTAGCAAATGTACTCTGAGCACTAGTACAGGGGAAGAAGTCCATTTCAATGTTGAGTAAATGGAGACAAAGAAGCAAAGACACAGGCTTTAGGAAGCTCAAAAGGAGAAGAACTGGTAGACAATGAGGCAAAGACAATGCAAGGTCGAGTGTTTTATTCACATATGTGCATTGTTTTAGGATTGAAGAGACATGAGCACGTTTATGCACTGATGAGAAAGAGCCAGTAGAGAAAGAGAGAGTTAGATGGACAACACAGAAGAAAGAAGGGCAAACAACTGGAGAAAAAAACATCAAGCTACAAAGCAAATCTACGTCCACGCCCTAGACACTTAACTCCAGACTCACGTATGTAACTGCCCACTGGACATAACAAATGACCATCCCAAACTTAGCATAGCAGTTGCTTGCACCAAAGCCTTAAAGTAAATCCTCGTTCTCTCATACTCTGATGTTTTGTTGGTCCAAACCATATGTCCAGAATCTAACCACTTCTGACTACCACCACCACCATCTCTCACCTATGAACCTGTCTGCCCTCTTCCTTCCTCGACCCCTCACAGCCTATTTTCCACACAGCAGCCAGATTGATCTTTATAAGACCTAAGGCAAATCATGCCACTCTGGCCCCAAACCCTCAAAAGTCTTCCCATCTGACTAGTACAAAGCCTCTACTTTGGCCTATAAGTCCCTGAACAGTTTTCACCTGGTGCTTTCGCAGCCTGTCTCTATAAGGGGAGAGTCTGGAGCGTGAGGAATGCACATCTGCTGCAGCTACCCTGGTCTTTTTCAGAGAAGTAAAAGGAAGGTCTTCGCTGAAGGGAAGAAGGGTGGGCACAGGTTTGGGAGAGGTCAAAGAAAACATGTAAGCGTTGCACAAGAATAGTTGCTCAGCAAAACGTGGGAGGGAGAAGACCTAAAACAAGGAAAGATTCTCAAGATTGTGAATCATGTATTTTAGTGGTACCTGTTCACACGCTGTCTCGTTGACTCCGGCTAGTGCAGAGCAGTCCCAGACCCAGAACAGAAAAAGAGGCAGTGGATCCAGATGTGGTTCTTAGGGCATGATGCAGCAACAGGTCAACGGATGAAGGAATTTAGAGTAACAATGTGGGGGTGGGGAACAGGGGCTGCCATTCTCTAGCAAGGCTCTTGTAAGGGAAGGAAGTTGGGGAAAACACCTACTGGGGGATCCTTTGGGACCTTTTATAAGGAAACTAATAGGCACATACATAGGTAGCACAGGGCAAGGAAAGTTCCTGAGGTCTATGACTCCCATACCAAAGTCTCATCAGAAGAGTCAATACTAGACCAGCCTCCTTTGCCAACGCCTAACTAGGGGCATGAATTCAAGCGTCCTTCTCTTACAGGACACTTTAAATCAGTGAAGCTCCCAAATTAGACCACAGATTAAGGCGTGGGGTTGTTAAAAATAAGTTCAACTTTTAAAAAGATAGGATCTAAAAGGATAGCTACAGATCTAGCTTTAAAGAGAAGTTTTAAAGCCTCCAGCACCTTCTGAGAGTCAACTTGAAAATAGTCCTCGTCTTATAAAGATCTTACCTACACACACAGCCCTAAGCCAGCATCGTAGGCCTGGCACCTCACCTCCCAGGGAGGCCTAACCCACTTTTCACGATTTATGTAAATATTAAATAAGTAGGTAAGAAGCAGTCACTTAGGAGCTGGCTTAGAAATTGCTCCTAATAAAATCCTCTCTCTGAGCACACCAAAGAAATTCTTAAATACATGCATAAAGCCCTTTGGTATGACATTTATTTTAATAAGTTCTAAAAAATATTTATCTATAGATTTGTGAGTCTTCCAACCTGTGAGGAAAAAAATTTTAAGTATTTCATTTTGATAAAAATTAAAATCATATGTCAATTGATGGATTCTACATATTTAAGAATCATGTAAATCCCCGTTATTTTTTTTCCAGCAGAGCACCACTTCACCCAGCACACAACAGTCTGTCCTGGGAAATAGATGTTTTAATAAGAACCAAAACTAAATTTATTGGAAAGTCATCAAATAATCTTACAGTCATCGGTAAATAAAATTCTCCTCTAAAATATCTGTTCAAATAAAGTTGGATTTCATAAAAACTTCTAACTTAATTTTGTTTTGTTTATTTTATAATACAAAAGAAAACTCTCTATATATGTTAGGCATCTAATAATCTAATTTAAATATATTTTGTTGAACTGAAAGTTGATTCAGAAAAAAACACTGGCAAAGAAAAATACTATATTAACATAATCTATTTCCCCAAGGTTAATGGCTACTAATAAAATTCTTCATATAGAAAAAAAATGGTTTGGACTCCATGAGCTCCCCATGTGGTCCTCTGCCCTTACTCATCCAATGAAACTACTCATCCAAAGTCACTGGTGGCTCTTGAGGCCAGCCAGATCTCTCCTGACTTGCTGTCCCAAGTTGTCTTGCTGTTCCCCTTCCCTCCTTAAAGTTCTCTCATCCTTTGTTAGCAACAAACGCTCCCTCTGGAACCATACTTCCTTTCTACTCCTCTGGGCTCTCCTTTCTCAAGTGTCTACTGTTGGCCAGCTCTGTATGACTGTACTCTACACTTTCTTGACATCAGTTACTTTCTACACATTGTTATTTCCAAAAAGATCTTTCCGTGCCTCATATCTCTGGAACCCAAAACCATATTTCCAACTGCCTGATGAACATCTTCATCTGAATCACCTGCAGGAAGAAGAACTACCTTACTCCAGTAATAACTGTACCTTCTTTCCTACCTTAGAAAAGAGTTTCTTCATTTGTTCAGCTGAACTTACTAGAAATCTAAAAGTCCTTTTGATCTCTTTCTTCTACAGTATCCCACATTCACCCATAGCAATTTTAAAAAATGTTTCAGGAAATTTACATACAATCTCTTTTTGTAAATTCCAAATAACTCTGAAATGTAGGAACTATTATCTCCATTTTATAGACAATGATTTATATAAATGATATAAATTCCTATCACATGATAATGAAAAGAAAATTGAACCTCAGTTTGTCTAATTCCAAAGTCCACAGCCTTTTCACAAACCATAAAACTACAGCCCACACGCCAAATCCAGTCTACCACCTGTTTAAAGTTTCACTGCAACATAGCCATGCTCATGGTTTATGTATTGTCTATGGCTGCTTTAGCACTACAGCAGCAGAGATGAGTAGTTGCCACGAGACCTTATGGCTCACAAAGCTTAAAACAGTTATTATCTGGCCCTTTACAGAAAAAATAAAGTTTGCCAACTCTAAACCTATACCATCCTCCATATACCTACCACCTCGGTTTATGTCTTCCTGGATTACTACAACAGCCTCCTACGTGGTTTCCCTGCCTACAGCCTTTATCTCCTCCAATTCATCTTCCACAATGAAGAATCAAATTCTTATTATTTATTACACAACACTTAGGATAAAAGACAAACTCTTTATCGATCTATGCAAGGCCTATGACATCCTAGTTCCTTCCTTCCTCTCTGTCCACATCTACTTTCCACTCAAGCCAAAGTGAAATGCATGGAGTTCCCCAAAAAGGCCAAGCTATTTCATTCCCACATTTTTGCATATACTATGTTCTCTTTACCTATGTAAGTCCTGCCTCATTTACCTCCCTTTTTTGAGCTCAAGATTCTGAGCTCAAGAATCACTTTCTCTTAGAAACCTTCCTGAACCCTCTCAGGCTGAGCTTTTCTAATTCATTCATTGTATGTTCAATGAGCACAACTATCAACTAGGAGACGATGATTTACACTAAATACACAATGACGAACAGGACAAACACAGACCTTGTTCCCACGAGCCTAACTTCTTTATTCCTTATTCTAAGTCTTAGCTCTGTGCTCACAGCATAAAGAGAGATGAGATGAAGAGGGAGGCAGAGATGGACATTGGGATGAGGATGAGGATAGAAAGAAAGAGTGGGGGAGAGGGAGAGATGGTTCAGTGATTTTCTTTTCTGATACTCTCCCAATATCACAAGCTTATTGAGGGCGGAAAAATATGTAGTGTGTCTTGAACACCAATGCCTACCAGAACACCTGGCACAATGCTGAATGAGTAAAATAATTTTCAGTTGTACAAAGACACAAGTCAGTTTCAGAAACCAACATCCTTGCAAAGAGTCCAGGATAGTTAATAGACCACCGAGAAAAATTCCTGTTGTTTTCTGGGAAAACTCAACCTTTACAGAATCTAAGAGGCTTTGTGAAAATGTGACAAGGCCTAAAAAGAAACATGGGTATAAAAGAACATTCCTGCAAAAGACACAAGTTCTATTTGGAACAACAATCAGGGAATAAAGTGCACATCACACAATCTTTTTCTAACTACTAGAATACATTAAATACAGCTAAAACTACTAAACCATGAAAACAGGTACCTATAACCCTGAACTTTCATCTCCACAAAATGTTTTTCCTCATGGGCTATTCAGCTCATTAAAGAAAAGAAAAGAAAAAAGAAAAAGTCTTTTTTACAAGCTAGGGTAAAGCAAACACAAAGAATTGACCCAGTTTCCAAAATAAACATTGGGCTTAAAGCTCTCTCCATCTGGCTAAAACTAAAATCAGAAATGAAAATAAGCATGTTTACACTGCCATTTCCTACCTACACCACAATAGCAAGGGGAAGAAAAATTTTAACTTATAACTTAATATTATAATGGAGATACCTGAAGTCTCATATTAAGATTTGTAGAAGAATTTTTTTAAATATTGGGAAAGGCAATAACCCACTTTCAAGCCTGCCTGGATATCTTTCTGAGCCAAGCACCTTCCAAGCCCAGCTGGGTGTGGTCTACAGACCTCTCCCCGGGCCCCAATCCTTTGCCCTTAGACAAACCCTTTCAGTCTTCCTAGCTGGCTAATTTCTATATGGAAAACCACTTTTCTTTCCAAAAGTGTATTTTCTTTTCTCTACAATATTCCCTGAAAATCTTTCCCCCTAACTCTTTACAGACATTTTCTATAGAAGACACATCTTACTCTTCATAAAACAAGGTGTCACTATCCATGAAAAGCCCTAAAATCTTTCTGGCGCCAATTTTTTTCCATCTTAACCTTATCTCCAATAGCCAGCTCCTTTCTACTGACAGGCACTCACAGAATCTTAGATGGATAGAATGTTAGCACTGACAGGGACCTTAATAGTCATTTATTTCAACTTTGGCATTTCACAATTGAAAAATCTAAAACCCAGAGAAATTTAAAGACTCTCCCAGGTCACACAGGCTTTTACCTCCAACTTATTCTATTATATATTCTCCCAATCCTTGGGCCGTACCATCCTCTATGTATTTCCTTTTTCCTATGGGGAGAGGTCAGGACAATGTCCACAATCCTGCTTGACTTTTATCTGAATTCCGCAGATGACGCTGAATGGGCCCATCAACCTGAGAATATAACGTGGCCATGGTTTCCCCTGCGTGACACTGAGCGACCAGTGTGTAACTAGGCCTCCCCAGTGGCACTGGACCACCCTCACGAAGATTCAAATTTCCCTTCATACACATCCCACTGGCAGATGGCCCCGCTATACTTCTAAATGTGCTAAACCATTTGCCTGCTGCATTATAAACCCTACCAGTCAATTACAGACTGTTTTCAGACTGTTCAAGCTATTATCAATTACATCCTAATTGAAAATTGCAGATTAGCATCGTTAGGACTGGGTTTCCTGTCTACCAGTGAAAGCTCAGCAATTTTCATATTTATAATTTTCAGTTTTGCTTTGTTTTGCTTTTTAAGACTCAGTTTGCCTGGCATCACAGCAGCGCAGGTTCTGATCGTCATATACCACGAGGCAGGTGGCCCCGATTTAGCAACCAAGCAAATCACAATGGAAAAAGTAAAAACATGCTTTTAGATAAAATGAATACTCAAGGTCCAATCTTAAACCCCTTTAACGTATGCTGTATACATGTTTAATAATGTATTCAATAGTGTATTAAAACAAATACATATATATGGAAAGAGAGAGAAATTCATGGTTGAACATGAATTATTTATGGTAATGAGGTATTCATAACTTACATTTTTGTTTCTTTCTTTTATAAAATTATAATGAAAGATGCAAATGTAGAGTTCTTGATAATAGTTAGATTAAACTAAAATTCTATTTATGTGATAATTTAGTCATAAACAAGGAACTAAGTAATTGCTTTCTTGATAAATCATTAGAAAAGGACTTATAAAAACACATTAAGACAAGAGAATAATCATATTGGAAAAATTCCATCTTGTATTCCTTTGTTTTATAGCCATCAAGATAAATCATCAGTGTACTAAGGTACTTTCCAAATAGCAGCAAAATTAGTCAGTATGCTAATCTGTGGAAAATCTAATATTATTAAAGATACAATAAGATTATTTAAATAAAATGGATTAGAAAAAAGCACATGAAGAACATGAATATCATTAAGTGTTTACTAAACAAATTAGCAAAGAGATCACCCACATCCTTATCTAAACACATACATTTATATATATACATATATATGCTATATTCCACAACTGCTACAGAATTAAACTGCAAAAAAATATTCTCTTTCACAAAAGCCCCTGGTACTGAATTTCATGAACGTCAGCAGAATAGCTGGGTTCATTTGTGAATGGACAGACACGGAGGAATGGGGAGGATGTCATCACCCTGGGGAATAAAAGCTGCCATCAGAGCTGTGGGGATCACTCGAGGCACAGAGCATGACAAAACTAAGAAAAGACAAATTTGAAGTAAAGGATGCATGACAGTAGACATAGTCTGAGAAGAACCAAGCAACTCTTCCAGTTCAGAAATCTGAGCAGGAAGATTTTCCACATTGGGCCAATATAGAAATAAAGGATTTAAGTCTAGGAAATTCCTAGGTAACAAGTAAGGGAAATATCCTAGGATCCTGCTGACACAGGAGAGATCTGGAAGGAACTTCAGGTGACAAGGACTAGGGAAAGGCCACAGTCATAATGTTTTTGAACACTCGACTGATATCATCAAAAATAACCTTGAAACTGTATTTCTGGACAGAGTTCATATGCAACTTAGCATAGGGTAACAAGAGCCCAGGAGAGAAGTAACCATTAAAAAAGGGCTCATAAAGGATCTAGGAACTGGTACTGCTGCCATTGAAATTTCTAAATTTTGCTGGAAGGTGTAAAAATTTCAGATGACTTTCTCCAGAAAAAGAGGCTATCATTTAAGAGCAGTGATTGTTTGTCTCAACAGAATATAAGCAGCTAGTGTCTTCATCAACCTTTTTTGTTTGTTTGCTTGTTTTGTTTTGGTTTTGTTTTTTTCAGAAATGGGGTCTCACTCTGTCACCCACACTGGAGTTCAGTGACACAATCACAGCTCACTGCAACTTCGAATTCCCAGGCTCAAACCGTCCTCCCACCTCACCCTCCAGAGTAACTAGGACTACAGGCCCACACTACCATGTCTGGCTAATTTTTTTGTTTGTTTTTTTTTTTTTTTTTTTTTTTTGTAGAGATGGGTTCTCACTATGTTACCAAGGCTAGTCTCGAACTCCTGGCTTCAAGCAATCCTACCACCTCAGCCTCCCAAAGGGATTACAGGCAAGAGCCATCCACCACATCTGGCCAACCTTTTGATAAAACAATTTTCTGGCCTAGCATGTGGCTCATGCCTGTAATCCTAACACTTTGGAAGGCCAAGGTGGGAGGATAGCTTGAGGCCAGGAATTTCAGACCAGCCTGAACATGAGCAAGATCACATCTCTAAAAAAAATAGAAAAATTAGCTGGGCATGGCAGCGCATGCCTATAGTGTCAGCTACCTCTTATCTCATAGAGGATGGTTTGAGCCCAGGAGTTTGAGGTTGCAGTGAGCTATGATGATGACACCACTGCACCCTAGCCCAGGCAACAGAGCGAGACCCCATCTCAAAAAACCAAAAAAAAAATTCTTAGAAGGTTACAAGTAGTGATTCTCAGCACAGATTGATTGCAATCCTAGCACAAGTGAAAGCATGAACCTTTCTACCTCCTTCTTTCCTTTCCCTCCTTCCCCACCAGACACACACACACACACACACACACACACACACACACATAGAGCACTAAACCCCTGGCTGTGGCTCATAGCACATATTGGTCTCTAGGAATCCGGGTGCTTTGTTTTCATTTGCTTGTTTTGCTTGATATTATTGTAAGAAAGAAATGATATTAAAATTATAAACAGCTATAATATCCACATTTGGTTGATATTTTTTGCATGTATGTCTAATAAATTTTAGAATTGTGCAAAGTTACCATAATACTTCATGAGTCTAGACAGTTTTTTATAATCTTTTCCTCAAAGGAAACATCCCATGAAACTACCAAGGACTCAAAGTCTACAAAAGAAATTAAAAGGTATCTCCTTGAAACACTCTGGCTATTAAAACTGGACTTATTCAGAGGCACAAACGGAAAACCTAAGTCAAAAGGCAAGAAGATGTCAGAAATTGGTATATGAACAGAAACTACTACCCAGGTGTTGAAAGGAGATAGCAGAAACTCGAGGGAAAAAAGGATCTGCTTTAACATCAGTTCTTCATTTTGAAATCAAAACAGGAACTTCAGAAAGAGAAAAGAAGAGAAGAAAAGGAAATTTAGATCTAGCAAGTATAATTGGTCATTCATGAAGTAGAGAAGAAATGGGCCAACTCTGAACCAAATGAAGTTTTGAAAAGCCAACTGAATGTGTGAGAAAATTTCCAACATAGGTAGATGAAGAAAGTAGATGTTAGTACAGTGGGAGAAAGGGTTGTTGGAGCTTCCATTGACTAGCTTCTTGAAACATACATAAACAGACCTAGTGAGAGACTTAGGGCTTAGCAATCCACCTAAAGGACCTACCACATTCCCAAAGGATGACAATATAGCTCGCCAGGGTTCTCACAAAGGAATCAGGGCCAAAACTCGAACACTGTGCTTTTTCTTGGCATGTATCTTCATCGTAGACCTAATTAGGATGGATTCAAGGACAGCAGATTCTCAGCATGACCAGCAGGGACATCTTCAACTTTATTTATTCACACAACAAGTTAAGATTGTGCATGGAACTGTTAAGAATTGTTTAGATGTTACGGATACAGATCAGAAGTCCCTGCTCTCAGGGAGTTCACATCCTGAAGGAAAAGAAAAACAGAGCAAACCTGGTTTCAGATCTTGGTAGATGTGATGAAGATAAAGGTTAAAGGGCA
This sequence comes from Lepilemur septentrionalis, assembly GCA_963573855.1. NCBI lineage: Eukaryota > Metazoa > Chordata > Mammalia > Primates > Lepilemuridae > Lepilemur > Lepilemur septentrionalis. Next base: position 35,180 of record CAUYMX010041361.1, read on the forward strand.
GAGAATATGGTTGACTGTGACTGGAACTGGGGTGGTTTTTATAGTAGCGTAGCATTTGGAAGGAATTTCTGGAGAGGTGATTCAGTGGAAGGAATTCAGGGAATAAGTCAGGAGAGGAGTGTTATAAGCAGTGGGAAAAGCAAGTACAAAGCCCCTGAGACAGGACTGAGCTTGACGTGTTCAGAGACAAGACAGCTAGCATGGATTTAGAAGAATAAAAGAGGAAGAATGGTAGACAGTGGAGTAAGGCAGGCACAGGTGAGATCACTAAGGCCTTGAAAGATGGGGCAGAGAATCTGGATTTTATTTTATGCACACCTGGAAGGATTTGAACAGAGGAATTGTGTGATCAGATTTGCTTTTAAAGGACCACTCTGGCTTCTGGGTAGAGATTGTGGGGTAAGAATAAAAACAGAAGGAACAAATAGGAACTTACTTCAAAAGTCCAGGCCAGAGATGATGGTCTGGGTTAGTAAACTATGGAAGTAAAGAGAAATAATCAAATGTATTATGTAGGTTAACCCAGCAGGCCTTGTATATGAATAGATGCAACACGGAGGAAAGCAAAGGAATCTAGTACTGGGTTGGGACAAGGAGGAGGGGAAGAGGTGCTTTGTCTAGGGGTTTCTAATTGAGAAATAGATGAGATTAGGAGATGATTTGTCTACTAGGACGAACAAATTGACCAGAAGGGGGCTTCCAAGAAGGAACAGATGACATGTCAAGGGGTCCCCAAGGACTGACCAGATATTCGGTCTATGATAGGGAGTCTCCAAGGACTGACCAACCAGAAAGGACACAAAGTAGAGATATGATCAAGGCCCACAAGTGAGGCTCTCTGGAGCATGCGTACAAGCAAGGTGACAGTATCCTCATGTGACCTACCCTCATTAACATAGTAAAAATCACACCCACCAGTGCCATGACGGTTTATAAATACCATGGCAACCCCCAGAAATTGCCTTACCAGGTTAAAAATGGGGAGGATTCCCAGTTCCAGGAATTCTCAGCCTTTTCCCAAGAAAAACCATGAATATTCCACCCGCTACTTAACATAAAATTAGGGAATCAGCATAAAAGGGAAAATCTTGTTAAACTCAGGGTCTCCGCTTGCGGGGCTTGACCCATTCCTTCTCTGGAATGTAGCTTTAATAAACTTTGGCGCTTTGCTTGCTTGCATCTGCTTGGTCTGCTCATTTGCTCTGCTGACTTGGTACCACTAACCATTCCTTGGTACTGGGAACCACAAACCAGGGAGACCTGATATCTGGTCCTCCACATCTGACAGTAGGATGATTCCCAGCTTTGGAGCCTGAGAAAGAGCATAAATAATGGTGTCCTTCAACTCTACATAAATTTGATTTTCCTATGATTCTCTTATGAAAAATATAACTAAGCAGTCTATCTACTGTGCAAAACAGTTTGACAATTTCTTTAAAAATTAAACATATACTTACCACATGTCCTAGTAATTGCATTCCTGAGCATTTATCCCAACAAATGAAGAACCCTATGTCCATACAAAAACCTATACATGAATGATCATATCAGCTTTATTTGTCATAGCCAAAAACTGGAAACAACCAAAATATCCTTCAATAGACAAATGGTTAAACAGTAGTATGTCCAAATCATGAAGTACTGCTCAGCAATAAAGAGGAACAAATCACTGATATACTTCACTTAGATGGATCTCAGGGATATAATGCCAAATAGAAAAAGCCAATTTCAAAAGGTCAGATTTTGCATGATTCCATTTATGCAACATTCTAAAATCACAAAATTGTAGAGAACAGATTAGTAGTTTTCAGGAGTTAGAGATCGTCGGGGGAAAGGGCAGGTTACACATGAGGGAGATTTTTGTGGGGATGGAACAGCTCTGCCTCTTGATTGCAGTGGTAATTACAGGAACCTACGTGTGTGATAAAACAACATAAAACTATACACATACATTGTATCAATGTCAATTTTGATATTGTGCTATAGTTAGGTAAGATGTGATTACTGGAGGAAACTAGGTGAGGGAACAAAGGCCCTCTCTGTACTACCTTTGTAACTTCTACCGAATCTATAATTAGTTCAAAATAAAAAGTTTTATAAAAATCTCAAGCAGGTGTGGTGGCACACACCCACAGTCCCAGCTACTCATGAGTCTGAGGCAGTAGGGTCACTTGAGGCCAGGAACTCAAGGCTGAACTGTACTAAGATCATGCCTGTGAAGAGCCAGTGCACTCTAGCCTGGGCAACATGGTGAGACCCTCATCTCTTAATAAAAAGTCCAACTACAATCAAGTATCAGGCAAAATGTACTGTATACATATACAAAGTAGTATAGTACTAAATACTATATCTGACAAAATGTTGTCTTCTGAATTTATAGAGCACGTGTCTGCCCATACATCCTACCACTTTTGGTATGTAGATATCAGTTTAGTTAATCATCAAGATCTCTGTGTGTAATAACATTTTCCTCCTGAAAGCCTCTAAAGCAAACAGTACTTGGAATTTTCACTAACTGCGAGCTCAAATCAGCAAACAGAGCATGTGTATTCTTATTTCTGTACCTGTACAAGGGAATTTTAGAGGAACAGAAGCTAAACAGCTGCTAACACTGGTGCTTCTGATAGCTTTCAGACATTCTGAACTATTAAATCTACCTGCTTAGACCCAAGATATTGACCTCTCATGGGCCAGCCAAGGCCCCTGGACTCCAATATCTTTCTCATCAACATCAAAATCTAAACCTCTGCAATGTAGAATCTCAGAAAAGATGGCTTAGACCCAAAACCAATGACTATAATACAAAAGCTCAAGAGGTGCCAATAACACTAATCACATATTCAGTAAAACAATCTTAAGGTTGCTTTAGGTATCAGAACTCGGCGTGGATAAATTATCTAAGTCAACTTGAAGGTATGGATGGTAGTGAAGTCTCCCTCAAGATCTTTTAAAACAGCTTCATTGGTAGGTATTTCCTTAATGTTCTGGTCTTCTGATGTCACCCAGTCTGAGTATAGAGCACCTGAGTGCTCTGAGTATTTGGCCCCTCTAGGGGGCATTCTACTTCCAAGAACACCATTCAAGACACTTGGAACTCAGGCATGCGTGCTAAATCCTAGATATTTCTCATTGCTGAACGAGCTTATGTTTATTAATACTAATCCGTTCATTCCCTCAAACAGGCATATAGTCAACCTGGACTTTTTGTAATGAAGACTAGATTTATAAACCTTTTTTTACTAGTCTTAATCATAAAAACCTATATTAAACTGTATCCTGAGGTCAACTTTAATTCAGAAATTATTAACTAAAATATTTTATAAACTATATATCTCACACCAGATCCCGTCTGCTTTTTTGAAATTTAACACATTACCAACAATACCAATGGAATGTGCCAGATGCCACCTCTCATGGTGTCTTAAGGAGAGCTCTGCCAGGTACAATACTATGAAGAGAGTTAAACCACAGCGTTCCCATTCTGATTTTTGTATCACTCTATCCACACTTTTTTTCTCATGTGTTATTACACTTTAAAGAATAATATGTATTATTTTGCATTTGTATTTTTTAAGACTGAATAAAAATTAAACCAATTGCAAATGATATGTATTAAACTCCTTTATGAAAACAAAGTAGTTCATGTTAATCCTATCAGAGATTTGGAGCCAGGAAAATTGCCAACAACAATAGTTTTTTCAAAAGGAAAAAAAAATCAAGATACTTACAGCCAACCATCATCATGGCCACAGAAAACATCTTCTCCACATCTGTGGTAGGAGCTATGTTTCCAAATCCTATGGTTGTAAGGCTTGTCATGGTAAAGTAGAGAGAGGACACATACAGGGAGTCCTTGCTAGGTCCTCCTTCCCATATCCCTGCACTGGTATTGTATCGATACGGAGTCCCAATGCTCAAGGCCAGCTGGTAGAGCCAACTGTCTATTTGGATGGTGTTCGTGACTTCGTCGATGACCTCGTAGTCTCCGATGCTATACCATATGCAGGCCAGCCAGTGCGCGACCAGTCCAAACACACACACCAGGAGCACGAGCACTGCCGCGCCGTATTCTAGGTAATGGTCCAGCTTCCTAGCAACACGGCCAAGTCGTAAGAGCCGCACCACTTTTAAAGAACTGAAGAGACTGCTGATTCCCTGAATAAAAGAAAAGACATGACATGGCACTTTCAGAAAAGCAGCAGCTAGGAAAACAATACAATGGCTCACCTTCATGAACTTGATCATGCAGTTATAGACTGAGAACATACATACAATATAGCTCTGACTTTAAGTAAACAAAAAAATCCAAAATGGCAAACTTTTATTTAAAATGTACAAATTCCTTCCCACCCAGACATATCTGTGAATTATTATATAATATCTAATACAGTTAGTTTTTCATTATATAAGAAACACCCAGTTTATTTTCCTAAGTGGAATACAAATAGCACAGAGAAACCTGAATGACCAAAGAAGACAATTGCTTAAGTGCAATATACACAGAGTGTAGAAATAGGGGTAATAAATTTAGACCTTTTATTTCTTCTTCCTGTAAAACTTTCCCCTACTCCAAAAGGTTTCTTTTTATTTCTTACTTTACAATAGCTACAAACAGCAAAACTCCTGAAAAAGGAAGCCCAACCTTACAGGCAAGCGAACAGGAAATACTCGTGTACATATGGGGAGAATGAGCAAATGTCATTGTTGGTTCCACTACCTCCTGCCACAGCCATGATAAGCACTAACTTCCCAGAGCTCTGAAAAAGTGAACTAAGCTGAGCCTAGAATGAGTACAGACCATACTAAGTCCTATTATCCTCTAGCAATAGTCACAGAAAAGAAAACCAAAAGGGAACATCAGCCACAAAATTCATATTTTGTTGAGAAGCTTAAGATACCAAATAAAGCATTATCCAAATCGGAACTTTCTTAAATCAAGGAAGGTCCCATAGTTACTTTTCTGGAAGCATACAGTAGGCCACCTAAGGAGGTAGGAAAAATGTATCCCTGATGTCGATCACAAAATAGGGGGGGAGGGAAGATAGAACAGTGACGGGGGAAGTTTCTCATCTGATCATCACCTATAAGTCAAATCAAGTCCATGACTTCCTGACTGCTAATTCTGTCTCCCAGAAATTAGACAAGGAATCTAACATAACCTATTCTAAGCCTAATTCTGACCAACATGGAGGAACTGGCTGGTGTAGTGGAACAGATGTGACATTAATAACACTTTAATTATGGCATGGTAAAGTTCTTTTTATTGTCTGTCACCCAGGCTGGACTGCAGTGGCACAATGATAGCTCACTGCAGCCTTGAACCCCTAGGATCAAGCAATCCTCCTGCCTCAGCCTCCCGAGTAGCTGTGACTACAGGCGCACACCACCACACCCAATGGCAAAGTTATTGATAGTTAAAGTGGAAAAGACTAGGAATGCATTTGGTTCGTTATACTATACTCTAAATGGTAGTATATGTTTGAAATTTTTCATAATAAAAATTTAAAACAGAGCAAGAAAACAAAGAAAAGTAGAAACAAGAGACCCTGTAGAAGTGAAAGAGAAGCAGGGTCACTCTGCCAGTTTTCTGTCTCAACTTCAATCTCCTTAGGCCTGCCTCTGTTTCAATTGCAATTCTCAAATATTATGGCACGTTTATAGTCTGAAAATAAATTCTCATTTCACTTGAACATTTGGGGGAGAAAGAAACATACTGAACTTTAGACAGTTAAAAAGAGTCGAATTAATAAAATGCAGAAGGCAAATTCACATAATATAGTGAAATGAGATATTAAAATTTAAGAGGTTCAGGAAAGCTGGAAGCTCTCAAAAATGGAACTGTGTAATCATGAACAAGAAAGACAAAAGTAAACATTTATCAAGCACGTCTATAACCAGACTCTGGGTTAAGCTCTAGGGACATTAAGATAAATATGCCTTGCTTCTGTTCTAAAGAAACCCATGATCGAAATGCATGAAAAACTCAAGAGTTCAATTTAAAAATAAAAACCATGCTGCTGTAAATATTATTTTCTAGTTAGCTCAAACTTTTAAAAGAATCATGGGACTTTTGTTTAAATATTACATAGAAAAGTCCTCGCAACTTGAATTCGTTTCTCTAAAAACAAAGAGAAGAAAAAAACAGAGAGGAAATCTCCATCCCACTCAAACTACAAAACAGCCACAAAACCTAACTAGAATGTAAAGAACCAGGGCCTACTAGAATTAGGTCCAAATGGTGGGAGGACACACACCCCTGATCTCTAGCAGGCAAATTTCTCCAAAACGGGGTACCCCATCCTGACAGTCACCTGCTCTGGACTCCACTTATTCGCAGTACATTTTCTAATATTTAGAAGTAGTCCAACTCTACTTAAAAATACAAAATATTTAGTGAGTTCAGAAATAAAATATTTGTAAAACAGATACATGTATATATATATATACACACATATACACACACACACACACACACATTCTGTAAGCACTGTAAATTCTCCCTGCCATGAGTTCTATGATACCATTTTCTCCCGGTTTTTAGCCAACTGCCCAATTGATGTCTCTTTCAAATTCATTTTCTAGGGCTACCCTTTTCCATGTTTCTGTTTCAGGTTAGCATTCTCATCATGACTGTCCTCAGCCCTCTTCTGGTTGATCTACCGCATATCCATGTCTCAACCGTCCTCTATATATGCACGAGCTGCAGTCCACTTCTCAGCACGCACACATACAAAAACAGTCTCTCCTGCGTTCTTGATACATAAGCCAAATGTCTGCTGTACAATTCCACTTGGATGTCCCATGGGTATCCAAAACATACTGGGTCCCCAGGGGACTCTTTCATGTCTTTCAATCAACTCTTGGTCGCCTATCTTGTGAATGACATCATCACCCACCCACTCAGACCTGGGGCTGAGCCTCGACTCCTCCTTCTTTCTGCCACTTCCAGCTACCTGGTCAGCAAGTCCTGAGGATCTCGCCGCTCAGGGTGCCTGAGTGCTCAAAATATATATACTTAATAAATCTCTCAAAAATTTCCCTTCTA
>CAUYMX010041362.1:0-18944 GCA_963573855.1 Lepilemur septentrionalis
GCCCTAGCCTCCTGAAGCTGGGAGGGACTACAGGCATGTGCCCCATGCCCAGCTAATTTTTAAATTTTTTTGTGGAGATGGGATCTTGTTATGTTGCCCAGGCTAGTCTCAAACTGCTGGCCTCATGCAATCCTCCTGCCTCAGATTACAGGGATTACAGGGGTGAGTCATTGAGCCCTCCTCCTTGAGTTCTTTATAAGTTTTATTATTGGTGTCTTTTCTAAAGACTTACTTTGTTTTTTTCACGTAAAAGTGTTTCTAAGCTACGAGTGGACAGTGAGTATTAATATTCATTCTACTTTTAAATCTTGATCCTTAGACCTTTAATGTCAAGATTTAATTATTTAAATTGTTATTTTTTTAGAAAAGATTAATCAGGTTAACCATTAATTCTAAACACTTGTTTCTGAGGTAAGATTTTTCTAATAGGGTTTCCAAGAGCCATATTTCTTATTTTCAGCATGGTTGACAGAAAATTCTATGCCTACTGTTGTTATATTGCAATGGTTGGGAAGGAAGGGGAAGTATACACTTTAAGAAATGCTTCCAAGCATGATATGTTTCCTTCCACAGGATTTCTGATCCCTAACCTTGCTGTGATCATTGTGATGGAACAAGAAAAAGAATTGTTGGTCTCGTATTCTAATGGCTTCATGGAGGAGAGTCTGAAAAGCCCCTTCACAGGTGAGGGATCAAGAAGATGATCTGAATCCTTAGGAAATTTGTTACAAGATGTGTTAACAGAGTATGTAGGAAGAACAGGGCATTAGAATGAGACAAACCCTAATTTGATTCCCTTTGTCACTATAAGCTATGTTAATTCTTTCAGTCTTAGTTTGCTCATCTTTAAGAAAAAAAATGAATGATAATATCTATTTCACATGTATTTTAGGATTAATGAGATACCACATGTATAGCCACTATTCGTAATAAATCTAGTGGCTATTGTTATTTCTATAGTATTTGCTCAGATTTTAACAAAGCTATTGTCTAGTTTTCACCTCAGATGGGATCCTATTCAATTTCAAATGCCCTTTTTTTCTAAGTCTTCTACAGTGAAATTTAATTCATTTATTTTTAAATTGATATCCCCCTTGGCAATTGCTGACAGTGGTTCAAATAAATCATTAGTGTCATTACTAAGTACAAAAAATTCTCTTGCTTCTGGTGAACACAGGGAAAAGAAGCAAAACTAGCTTTAAAAACTTTATGTAAAATAATTTATGAGATTTTACATTGTTATTCCCTCTCTTCCACTGCAATTTAGAATTTACTTCTCTGGTAGCGATTTGGGAATACATTTAGTATATTTGTTTATTCTCGCAGGAGATGAAAGTAAGAATAATTTGGGAACTGTTCCACACAATAATCCTCAGGCAGATAAACTTGAAGAGAGAGCTTCAAAATGGTCTAAAAGAAATGGCCCACAAAATTCTAAGCATGAGGATGCAAAAGAAATGCCATCAACATGGTCCCAAGGAGATGAGATTTGGTGTCAAGATTCCTATGAAAATAATGTCAAGTCAGAGAATTGGGGAAATTCTACGGGGAAAGAAGAGGAAAAACCCAATCTCCAAGAATGGGACTCAGGAAAACATGCCAGTGCTTCTGTACAGCAGAATTCATCCTTTGGAGACAAACCCTACAAATGTTCTGAATGTTGGAAAAGCTTCAATAATAGTTCCCATTTGCGTACTCACCAGAGGACCCACTCAGGAGAAAAGCCTTATAAGTGCTCTGAGTGTGGGAAATGCTTTTTTAACAGTTCTCACCTGATTCAACATCTAAGAATGCACACAGGAGAGAAGCCCTACCAGTGTGGTGAGTGTGGGAAAAGCTTCAGCAATACCTCCCATCTTATTATCCATGAGAGAACTCACACGGGAGAGAAACCCTATAAGTGTCCCGAATGTGGGAAGAGTTTCAGTAGCAGCTCTCACCTTATTCAGCATCATAGATCACATACAGGTGAAAAACCATATGAATGTCCTGTTTGTGGAAAAGGTTTCAGCCACAGCTATGTCCTGATAGAACATCAGAGGACTCACACTGGAGAAAAACCTTATAGGTGCCCTGATTGTGGGAAGAGTTTTAGTCAGAGTTCCAGCCTGATTCGCCACCAGCGGACACACACAGGTGAGAAGCCATACAAATGTCTTGAGTGTGGAAAAAACTTTGGTTGTAATTCTACTCTAATAAAGCATCAGAGAATACATACAGGAGAAAAGCCCTATCAGTGTCCAGAATGTGGGAAGAATTTTAGTCGAAGTTCAAACCTTATTACACACCAGAAAACACACACAGGAGAGAAATCCTATGAAAGTTCTGAATATGAAGAAAGTTTGAGTCAGAACTGCAGTGTGATGGAAGAATGCAGAATCCAGCCAGGAGAGAAACCGTATAGATGTTGTGAATGCGGAAAGAGTTTTGGCCTCAGCTCCCATCTCATTAGACATCAGAGAACACATACAGGAGAAAAGCCATACAGATGTTCTGAGTGCTGGAAAACTTTCAGTCAGAGTTCCACACTGGTGATTCACCAAAGGACGCACACAGGAGAGAAACCTTATAAGTGTCCTGATTGTGGTGAATGCTTCAGTCAAAGCTTTAACCTTATCAGGCACCGGAGAACCCACATAGGAGAAAAACCTTACAGATGTACTGACTGTGAGAAATGCTTCAGTAGAAGCGCCTACCTCAATCAGCATCGGAAAATACACATAGAAAAGTCCTTTGAGTCTCCTGAAGTTGGGGATTTTCCTCATGAATGGACTTGGAAAAACTATTCAAAGGAAATACCCCTTATCCCTTCGTTTTCAATGTCAAATTCATCTTCCTGAGTCCCAAAGCCTTGTTTCCACCCCTCAACCCATCCTATCCCCGCCATTGGACCATTACAATTAAGGTATTCTGTGATCATTGTGCTACAAAGTTTCTTTGCTGTATTTGTCAAAACATTTGGAAAATGTCAACCTCTCACTTTAGAGGGTGGGAACCCCAGGTCACCAGGTTATTGGATCTGTCCTGTGAGAGATACTCCCAAGGATGAAGATAAAGGAGGGACTTGAGAACTTGAAGCTAGGATTGTTACTGAATTACCTTATTTTCTTTTGCCTTACAGGTAGAAATAAATCATTATTGGTCTCATGAGTTCACCCAGAGAAAGGGTTTTTTTGAACAAATGATGTGATCTCCTGGATGTTTTGGTGTGTCTTAAGATAAAAAGATTCATATTTTAAAGTGCATTTTTATTCACTTAAAATTAACTTTTATAGCATCTAGACCTGCACCATCCAATATCATAGCCTCTAGCCATATGTGGCTATTTAAATTTATATTAATTAATTTATACTTAGATGAATGTAATTTAAAATCCAGTTCCCTGGTCACACTAGCCACTTGCTAAGTGTTCGGTAGCCACATGTGACTAGTGGCTGCTGTATTGGATATCACAGAAGGTTCTTTCTTTCAGGATCATCATTCTTGACAGACTAGTAAATATTTCATATAAGACTGTAGAAATATGCTCTGGGGTTTTTGCTCTCCAAAAGGAATTGCAATATAGAGTACAAATGGGATAGAGTTTTGAAGGTACTGGGTCTAAAGATTGGATATTCTAATAATGATGTTATAATTTATATGTAGCCAACTGGGTTATCTAGTGACTGCCTTGACCAAAGCCAGAACAGTAGGTGGGATTCCTGAATTCTGTTTATAAGTTTTTGACAAAGAGTCTTTTCCCTGATTTTTCCCATCATGTAAATCTGGGTCAGCTCAGGAACGGTTTTTTCCCCTCTAATAATTAACCCACTAATTCTGAGCCAGTGTCCAAGGACAGTTTGCCACTGGACACTGAGATTCCTTAGCTCCAGTACTGGCAATTTTCTTTTGCCTCTTAACATACTTGGTATATGGATCTCGTAACTAGGATGTCACCTTCCCTACTCATCTGTACTATGGGAATAATGCTTTGGAAAGTTTTAGATACATGCTATTATCCCTGTCCTATTTTTTCCCCCAGCGCAAAAGGTAGATGGTTAGGAAGGTTAGGACTTCTGAGTTGCCCAGGATTTCATCTCACTTTTGAATGCAAAAAATATTTTATTAAGAATATGTAGAGGCTGGGCTCGGTGGCTCACATCTGTAATCCTAGCACTGTGAGAGGCCGAAGCAGGTGAATTGCTCAAGGTCAGGAGTTTGAAACCAGCCTGAGCAAGAGTGAGACCCTGTCTTTACTATAAATAGAAAGAAATTAATTGGCCAACTAAAAATATATAGAAAAAATCAGCCGGGCATGGTGGCGCATGCCTGTAGTCCCAGCTACTCGGAAGGCTGAGGCAGGAGCATCGCTTGAGCCCAGAGGTTTGAGGTTGCTGTGAGCTAGGTTGATGCCATGGCACTCACTCTAGCCCAGGCAACAAAGTGAGATTCTGTTAAAAAATAAAAAATACAAATAAAAAGAATATGTAGAGATGCATATTAGGAATATGGAGCCAGTTCTGCTGCTGCAGAGGGCTTTAGCTGGAGGGTAATTGGATTGCATGGGGATTATTTCATTTTTCTTGATTGTGGTGCACCTGATACTGGCAAGGTAATTGTCTGTTTTTGTATTGTTTATTATTTAAAAATAAAGCAACAGCTAACAAATAAAGGTATGTAAGAAGTATTTGAGGGTTATTTTCTACTTTCAAAAGGGGAAAACAGTTATGGGGCATCATTGGCTTTTATGTGACTCTCGCCTAAGCATCTTTCAACCTTGTATGTTATATAGTATTGCCCAAATTTTCCTAAATTTTAATATCTCAGGACAAGTTTTTATAGTATTTTTTTTTTTTTTTTTTTTACCACAGACAATAAGAGGACTCCTCCTTCCAGTAAAGTTGAAATCAAGTCAAAGCTGAGGATGGTCCAAAGGGTGGGGCTTGGTTCTAAGGTTACAAATGGAAACAGGATGCCTGGAAGTCATAACATGGTGGGTTTATAGCTGCCTCCAGGCAGAGGTAGCTTGTAGGTGTTAAGACAGCCAGGTTTCTGATCTAACATTGCTTAACTCAGGTAAAATTAGTACATAATCTAGCATTTGACAGATTGAGGGATAGAATGGAAGCTTAGTTGCAAATTGGCCATAATTAATTTTGAGCCATGCTAAGTCATGGATAAATGTTCACATTAAGAAGATATTAGTAGGTTAGACTGATAAATACAAGTGAAAGATCTTCCACGTTAATGTTGCTTATTTTCTGATCATTAAAGTAATGCATGCTAATTGTAAAACTTACAAAGAAGTATAAATTAGGAAATACATAAAAATATGAAGATCAAAATTAAAATGACCCATAATTTTCTCTAGAGATTACTCGCCATGAAAGTTCTGGGGTCTTTCCTAACAACCTCTTTTCTAAGCATATATATGAATAAATATTTTTTAAAATTGAATCATACAGTATATGTATTGTGTCTTGATTTTTTTAAATATTATATCATTTGTCATTTTAGAATTATTATTATGAAACCAGATGTGGTGGCTTGAACCTGTAATCCCAGCTACTTGGGAGGCCGAGGTGAGAGGATCACTTGAGGCCAGGAGTTTGAGACCACCCTGGGCAATATAGTGAGACCCTGTTTCTAAAAAGTGAAATAAAATAATTATTATAAGGTTCTTAATGGCTTCATATTATTACACTGAATGGGTGTGCCCTAAAAATGTAATTATCCTAGTGTTGGACATTTGTATTGTTTCTACTTGCTTTCTATTAAAAATAACACTGCTGTAAACAGAGTTTTGTGGTTTTGTTTTGGTGTTGTGGTTGTGATTGTTTAGTGTTGCTTTTCTTTGTTTTTTGTATGCAAATCTTAGTGTATATGTCTAATTATTTCTTTAGGGTGAATTCCTAGAGGTAGGATTATTAAGTCAAAGGGCATAAATGATTTTAAAGGCATATTGGTTAATAGAAATTTTATCAATTTAAATTACTCCAGTAAAGTAATTTTGCTGAATGCATTTTGGGAGGGGGCAGAGAAAAGCAAATCATATGAAAAAATGTATAATATAAAATTACATATTATAATTCAAGGCAAATACATTAATATGATGAAAACCTTTTAAGGCAGTTTTTTTAGATAATCTTTTTCCTCCTCTCCCCCTCTGGCTTAGGATCAGCTGAGATTCATCTTGGGTTGAATCATTTTAAAAACTACTTTGTCTTTTCCTTTTGTTGCCCTGAGTACAAGTTCAATGGTATCACTAGAAGCTGCTCTAAGAACTAGGGAAATGAGACAAGGTTTTCGTACCAAGAGTAGTTATAAAGAAACAGAATTTTAAGAATGAATTTCTGCAATTAGTTTTGAGATTTCTAGAATTGTTTCTCTAATCTGATTAGAAGTAAAAATGCTAAGGACTCTAATAGTATAGAGGGTACTAAAAATCCATGGTGTGCTCTGTTTATAGATATACACAAAATAAATACATTTAATACTAATTCACTTCTAAGAAACAAGGAACTTAGTGACTCTGTACATGATATTTTTGACCATTTGTGGAAAATCAAGGAATATAATGATTTTGCTTGGTTCCATCACTGGACAAAATGATGAAAGAAAAGGATGAGCTCGGGGATTTGAATTCTAGGCTCCAGATGCACATAAATAGCCTAAAATCTTTTCTATGTGCCCTGAAGGAGAATCTTCTTTCCTGTAGTCATAGGGTTGAAATTGCTGAAAATCAAACAAGCCTTCATCATGTGATTGGCTGACTTACAATGAAAGGTGAACGCTCAGCCTCGCAGGTTGTCCACTTTTTTCTTGACTTCATGACGAACTTGAACAGGTTGTCTACTTTTAAAGTGAAGGCACTGATTGGGAAAGAAGGGGAATAATTGGATCCTGGGGTTGCAGAACTCAATAGCCAAAGGCAAAATGGGCACAGTTGATGGGCAGCAGAGGTAAAGCAGCCATCAGAGTCGTCTGACTCGTGTAGACCTTTGGTGTTGGCTAATTAGTCATGGTGTTCCTAGAAGTGAACAGATGAGAAGCCTACTGCATTCTTACTTGATCTGTATAAGTAGAAAACTTCCAGGTCAAGTGAACAAAAATCCTAATCGGATTATAGAAACAGAGTCATGGCCCCTTAGTCAAGTTCCAGACATGAGCCAGTTTACAGACTGAGAACCCCTTGAATGAAGGGGAGGCTGGGTCCCCTTGAGGAAGGATCTCAGTACACTATTGCACTTTGCTTGCAAGGAGAAATGGCCAGATGTGCAATTATGTGCTGAATCATCAGCTGTAGCCAATGGTTTGGCTGGATGGTTGGGAACATGATTGGAAAATTGGTGGAAAAGAAATTTAGAGAAGTCTGTGGATAGACTTCTTACAATACTTTATCTTGTGAATGCTCTCCAAAGAGTGTCCTCAGCAGAGGAGGATTTTGATAATCAAGTGAATAGGATGACTCATTTTGTGGATACCAGTCAGTGTCTTTCCCCAGCCATCCCTGTTGTCACCCAATGGGCTAATGAACAGAGTGGCCATGGTGGCAGGAATGGAGGTTACGCATGGGCTCAGCAACATGGACTCCTATTCATCAAGGCCAACCTGCCTATGGCCACTGCTGAGTGCCCACTCTGCCAGCACTAGAGACATGGCGCAATTCCCCAGGGTGATCAGCCAGCTCCCCAGTGGCAAGTTGATTCCATTGGACCATTTCCCTTGCAGAAGGGGCAGTGTTTTGACCTTACTGGCATAGATAATTACTCTCAGTGTCCAATACATGGTACTGTTTCTCCCATGGCCAGGATTCACGGTTCCAGGAATCAAGGGGTAGAAATGGAAGTGGCCTTACTATTACCCCTAGTGACCCACTAGCAAAACTTTTGCTTCCTGTTCCTACGATGTTATATTTTGCCTGCCTAGAAGTCTTAGTTCCAGAGGGAGGAATGCTTCCACCAGAAGATATTAGGTTTGGTGCAAAAGTAATTGTGGTTTCAGACCATGAATTTTAAGTCATTATAACTAGGCTCAAACACATCTTTATTAATCAAAATAGGAAACCTTATAATCAACACATTTTTGCCAACTAAAAATAACTTTCTTTATTCTTGTGATGTAAAAATCTGTGCTTCGGAATTTGACAAACTCTTGGAAAGCATTTTCTGTATCCTGCTGGTTGTGGAAGTGTTTTCCCTGAAAAAAGTCGTTGAGATGCTTGAAGGAGTGGTAGTCGGCTGGTGAGAGGTCAGGCGAATATGGTGGATGAGGCAAAACATCGTAGTCCAATTTGTTCAACTTTTGAAGTGTTGGTTGTGGGATGTGTGGTCAGGCGTTGTTGTGGAGAAGAATCGGGCCCTTTCTGTTGACCAGTGCCGGTTGCAGGCATTGCGGTTTTCGGTGCATCTCATCGATTTGCTGAGCAGACTTCTCAGATGGAATGGTTTTGCCGGGATCAGAGAGCTGTAGTGGCTCAGACCTGCAGCAGACCGCCAAACAGTGACCATGACCTTTCTTTGTGCAAGTTTGGCTTTGAGAAGGGCTTTGGAGCTTCTTCTCAGTCCAGCCACTGAGCTGGTCATCGCAGGTTGTCGCATAAAATCCACTTTTCGTTGCACATCACAGTCTGATCAAGAAATGGTTCATTGTTGTGTATAAGAAGAGAAGAAGACAATTCAAAATGACAATTTTTTTTTTTTATTTGTGGTCAGCTCATGAGGCACCCACTTATGGAGCTTTTTCTCCTTTCCAATTTGCTTCAAATGCCAAGTGACCACAGAATGGTCAACGTTGAGCTTCTCGGCAACTTCTTGTGTAGTTGTAAGAGGATTAGCTTCAGTGATTGCTCTCAACTGGGCGTTGTCAATTTCCCTTGGCCAGCCACTGTGCTCCTCATCTTGAAGGCTCTCGTCTCCTTTGCAAAACTTCTTGAACCACCACTGCACCGTACATCGTTAGCAGTTCCTGGGACAAATGCATTATTGATGTTGCCAGTTGTCTCCACTGCTTTATGACCTATTTTGAACTTGATTAAGAAAATCGCTTGAATTTGCTTTTTGTTTAACATCATTTCCATAGTCTAAAATAAATATAAAATAAACAGCAAGTAATGTCATTAGCAAAAAATATAAAGTGAGAAATGTGTGTTAAAATGATGTATAACATAACCACGTTTATTCCAATTCGATTATTCCAATTCCAATATTGATTATTCCAATATCAAATGGCAAATTTCAGTAATGCTAAAACCACAATTACTTTTTCACCAACCTAGTAAAACAATAATTAAGACTGCTGCCCGGCCACATTGGGCTCCTCGTGCCTCTGAGTCAACAGGCTAAGAAGGGAGTTACTGTGCTGGCTGGGGTGACCGATGCTGACTACCAAGGGGAAATTGGAATATTACTCCACAACGGAGCTAAGGAAGAGCATGTCTGGAATACAGGAGATCCCTTAGGACTGTGGTCCCCAACCCCTAGTACTGGTCCATGGCCTGTCAGGAACCGGGCTGCAGAGCTCCACTGTTCCACTGTTCCCCTCCCTCCTGACTTGTCTGTGGAAAAATTGTCTTCGGTGAAACCAGTTCCTGGTGCCACAAAAGTTGGGAACTGCTGCCTTAGGGCATCTCTTACTATTACCATGCCCTGTGAAGGACTACAAATGGCCCAGACCCTCCAGGAATGAAGGTTTGGGTCACCCTGCCAGGTACAGAACCATGACCAGCTGATGTACTTGCTGAAGGCAAAGGGAATACAGAATGGGCAGTGAAAGAAGGTAGTTATAAATGCCAGCTATGGTCACGTGACCAGTTGCTGAAATGAGGACTATAATTGTCATGAGTATTTTGTCCCTATTTTGTTGAGATACTTTTGTCCATATATATGCATATCTTACACAAAATTTGCAAAAATGCAAATTTTTTTCTTTCCTCTCTTATTCCTTTATCATATAGGATCTACTGACTTTATATCAATAGTTAAGTGTTGTTAATTTTATATCATCGTATTTAAATTATGGGATATCAGGAGAAGAGTAAACATCACTCATGAGCTTTATCTCCTGTTCTGAGGATGGGATTAGTGCATTTTCGGTTGTATGCAGGACAGTTGTATCATGTTAGCAGAATTGTAACCTTGTTATTGTCCTTATTTGGAGATTAAGTATGGTTTAAGGAGATGCATATGGATGCCGAGTTGACAAGGGGTGGGCTTGTCATGGTTAATTTTAGGTGTCAACTTGACTGGTTTGAGGGATGCCTCGATGGCAGGGGAAGAATTGTTCTGTGTTTCTGTGAGGGTATTTCCAGAAGAGATTGATGTGTGAGTTGTGGACTGAGAGAGGAAGACCTGCTCTCAGTGTGGGCAAGCACCATCAAAGCAGTTGGGGTCCTGGCTGGGACAAACAGGCAGAAGAAAGCGACCCTCATTCTCTGCTCTCTGCTCTCTCCCTCCATTCCAGAGGTGGATGCGTAGTCCCTGCCCTGGAACATCAGATTCTAGGTTCCTTGGCTTTTGGACTCTCGGGCTTATACCAGCAGCCACCCAGGGGCTCTTGGGGCTTTCAGCCTCAGAACAGAGGTTGCGCCACCAGTTTCCCTGGCTCTGAGGCTTCTGGACTAAGCCAGTCTCTGGTGCTCCAGCTTGCAGACGGCCTATGGTAGGACTTCACCTCCTCCTAATAAATCCCCTTTCTTATATCCTATTGGTTCTGTCTCTCTGGAGAACCCTGACTAATACAGGTGAATTCCAAAAGTGAGATTATTGAATCAAAGGGCATAAATGGTTTTAAAAGCATATTGCTTAATTGCTTTCCAGAAATTTTATCAATTTAAATTACCTCAGTGAAATAATTTTGTTAAATACTTTTTTGGAAGGGGGAGAAAAACAAACAATATGTAAATAAATCACATATTATTGTAATTCAAGGCCAATACATTAGCATAATGAAAACCTTTTAAAACAGTTTTTTTTTTCTTTTTCTTTTTTTCTTTTTTGAGACAAGTTCTCATTCTGTTGCCAGGGCTAGAGTGCAGTGGCGTTATCATAGCTCACTGCAACTTCAAACTCCTGGGCTCAAGCAATCCTCTTGTGCCTGCCTCCCAAGTAGCTGAGACTATAGGTGTGTGCCACCATACCTGGCTAATTTTTCTATTTTTTGTAGACATGAGTGTCTCAATATGATGTTCAGGTTAGTCTTGAACTCCTGGCCTCAAGTGATCCTCCCAAAGTGTTGAGATTACAGGTGTGAGCCACCACACCTGGCCTTAAGGCAGTTTTTAAAGATAATCCTTTTCCTCCTACCCCTCCTTGGCTTAGGTTCACTGAGATGCATCTTGTGTTGAATCTTTTTTAGAACTACTTCAGCTTTTCCTTTTGCTGCCCTGGGCACAATTCCAATGAACTTTTAGGAGCTTCTCTAAGAACTAGGGAAGTGAAACAAGGCTCAAAGCCTGGCAGTACTAAAAGGAAGAATGGCAGAGGAAGGGGATGGCTAGTTCAATATATAATGCCACCTGATTCAGAAAATGAATTGCACCCCAAATCGAGGAGACTAAGTTCAATTCAGGGTTGGCAAACAGATAAATATCTTTTAGTCTGTAAAACTCGTGTTATGAAGGTTGACTGTACAAAATGGAGTCATTTATGTCATTTATACTCAATTAAAATGGGGTCAGGAGGCCATGGGGAAGGGCACCCCGGTCACATACACCTGTTCTAGAAAATGTTTTTGCAATTCAGTAGAAAGACCACAAAGACCTAACTGTATAAGATTATGTCTTACCTAGTAACTGCTACTACTCATCAATCAAAACTAGTCTGGAATCATCCTCTGCAGGAGGCTGGGGCTGGCTGAGGGGCGGGGCGGCAGAGGGGAGGTCCCACCGCAGAGAGGAGCCCTGGATCTCCCAGGCCACCGCACCTCACTCCCTGCTGTCTCCTGAACCGCAGAACGTGGAGAAGGCGACCCTGCCGTCCCTGACGCTCATCGTGCACTGAGGCGTGTCCTTGCCCTCAAGACTGAGCTCCCTCCCTTCTTGTCTTCCCAGCCACTGCCACCAGCAAGGCCGCACCCCCCTGGACAGTGAGGGCCAGAGCCAGGTAAGGCTGTCCCTTCTAGACCCACAAGCAGTCCCCAGTCTCACCTGTATGGCCCTGTGGGTGCTCGAGTCTGCAGTCCCTGCTCTGGTGTCCAGTGTTGTGACCCGCAAAGCCCAGGTGGGCCCCCCTTTCAGAAGACAAATCTCCCAGGCCCGGCTGGGCTTCCTCCCCTCTCCCTGCCCTTCACCCTAACCAGGAATATAACCCGGGGATTCTGGAGGAAGAAGGCCATGCTTGTTCCATAGATAAATCAAGGGTGAGAAGATCGAGTCATACTCTGGACAAAGTTTGAGTCGGGGCCCTGCTGCCCTGCTCCAGGGTCCCTTTCCAATTTCCCTGGCCTGAGGTTCTGGGAGACTGGAGCAGCCAGCATCCTGGAGGCACCCCTGTCATTTGAAGAGAGCTTAATAGAGGGGCACTTGAAAAAGGTGTGGGCAGGAGCAGGGAAACCTCAAAGGATGGTGCAGCTCCCCACAGCAAGCAAAAGCAGGGACTCCTTCACCACCACCCCTAGTCCTGAAAGGCATGGGAGGAGGGGATGGTTTCTGGAGAGAGCTGTGTGGAGAGGACCCCTGACAGGAGCTGTCACCTGTGGTCCAGGCATGCAGCCAGCCCAGGGTGACCATGAGGGAGAGAGCTGGGAGACGATGTACCCTATTATCTCTCCCCCTCACTCTATACCCTGCTAGGGCTCCCCTCTGGCCAGACCTAACAGAAGCCAGAGGGTAAGGGAATCCAGTGACGCAGCCATGCAGGCCACCTCCCTGGACACACAGCAGGCTGGAGAAGGGTGGTGAGCAGATCTTGGGGGCAAATGGCCGACATCTGGCACAGTGGCCCTGCCTCCCTGTGCCTTGCTCACACATGGGGGCCACACTCTTAGACCCCAAGCCAGCGCTAACCAAGCCCTGCAAAGTGTCCAAAGGCTTAGTTCCACCCCAACAGATATAAGTCAGCACTGGGTGCCCAGTACAGACCCTTCCCCAGCTCCCTGTGCTGCTAAGGTGGCCTGAGCCTGAGTTTTCTGCTCTGTCCTTGTCCAGCATCTGTGGTGTGAGGAGTTTGCCTCCCACCTCCTGCCCTTCTTCTCCCCTTCCCACCCCAGGGCTCACGTGTCAGGTGGGAAACTAAGGCCCAGAGAGAAGATGGGACTCGCCAGTTCCTGCAGTGAGATGCCATCATCACTGGCACTCTGGTTTAGGACACTAAAATCTCAGTCTTGTGAGCATCTCCTGGCTTGGCTTGTCACCTGTGGTTTTTCTGTTCTCTCTTACTCAAATCTCTCTCTGTCACACACACACACCATTCCTGGGACCCAGGCCTAGACTCTGGAATTACTTTAGCTTGTAGCTTTGCTGATATATGAGATGTTACAGATGAAGAAAACAAGGCTCAGAAGGGACGTGCCCAAATTCAACAAAACTGAGTGCCAGGGTCTCCCAGGGCTGGGTTCATTTCAGCACAACTTGCAGTTCTGGGAGTAGCCAGAGCACTGGCTGGCGTGGGAATACTGCCTGCAGGGGTGCAGCAGGAGAGCTGTGGGTACCAGGACCTGGACAAAGAGCCCCTGCCATCGAGCAGCCCCCCAGCTGGCCATCCTTGTAGAACCAAGGCTGAAGAGGAGGAACATTGCCAGTTTCCCCCAGGGAGGGGCAGAGGCCAGTGGCAGGAGACATTCTACTGGGCTTGGGCATGCGGGGAATTCCAGCACAGAGAAGAGTCCAAGAAAACTCATGAGACAGCAATGCCAGGGCAACCCATCTGTGGGCCCAGGAAGGGAATAGGCGCTTGAGCCAGGAAGTGTGTGGGGTCAGTCTAAGGAGTTTGAATTTCTAGGTGGTGGAAGCTGTTGGAGGATTTTGAGCGTGGGCATGACTGCCAGAGGATAGGTGGAACCTGTGAAATTACTGCTATGCAATGATTTCTGAGCCACAAAAATGGCAGCATCATATGATTCCACATAACAGGAATTCTGGAAGATTCATTAAAGGTTGCATACAAATTCATTCATTCATGACGTCATTCATTGATTCATTCCCGCATTCACCAAATAGTTATCGGGTGCCCATTATGGCTGAAGGCTGCTGTTTCCAGTGTGTGTGGCCAGGAAAGGCCTCTGGATTTGTGAGGGAGGTGAGCTCTGGGCATGTCTGGTGGAAGAGCAGGTCAGGTAAAGGGAACAGTAAGTGCAAAGGCCCTGAGGCAGCTTGAGGAACAGCGAGGAGGCCGATATGGCTGAAGTACAGTGGGGTTGGGGTAAGAGGAAATCTCCGGCAGCCAGGAACTGGATGGTGCAGCATCTGTTGGGCCAGTTCAGGAGATATGAATGGGGATCCCCTGGAGGGGAGAGAGTAAGAGGGTGACAGCATCCAAATTTGGATTTAGCAGCATCGCTATGGCTGCTGGGAAGAGAATGATCGGCAGAGGGGCAAGCGTGGGAGCCAGGTGTCTGGTTGGGTCTTGCAGGCAGGAGGTGACAGTGGCTCGGACCTCAGTGCTGGCCGTGGAGAGCTGTTTCAGAAGCGAGCTGCCAGGATGAAGGGAAGCTGACGACCCACAGGCCAGCAGCAAGGAGTCATCCTGGCCTGGGCTTCTAGGGTAGTGGCCGTGGGACCAGAGGGAGAGGAGTCACTTCCCTCTGAGCTTTGGTTTCCTGCTATGGAAACAGGGTTCCTGCTCCAGGGCACCTTTACAAGCAGCAAGCCTCACATTTAGGGTCACGGGCTCCTCACCAGTGCTCTGACCCCTGTGGGTTGCCTCTTCCAGGGAATGACCCGCTAACAAGGACTGCTTCTTGGGTGAGGATCAGCGCTGAAGTCTTTGGTTTCTGGAGCTTTGGCCCTCGAGTCCTGACTTTGACCAACAGGATCCACCACCTGCC
This sequence comes from Lepilemur septentrionalis, assembly GCA_963573855.1. Lineage (NCBI taxonomy): Eukaryota > Metazoa > Chordata > Mammalia > Primates > Lepilemuridae > Lepilemur > Lepilemur septentrionalis. Next base: position 14,962 of record CAUYMX010041362.1, read on the forward strand.
CTTGAAGAGACTCCCAGAAGCTCCACCCCACACTTCTGCTTACATCTCATTGGCCAGAGCTTAGTCACATGGCCACAGGTAGCTGCAGGGGGTGCTGGGAAATGTAGTATTTTAGTCAGAGCACCTGTGAGAGCAGCTAAGGCTCTGGGACTGAGGAGGAAGGGCTCTCCACCCCATGCTGAGACCTAAAGGCTCGCCCTCAACCCCTGCCTCACCCTCCAGTCAGGTCCCCAGCTCTGTCTGTGCTTGGCAGCCCCTTCTCCCCTGAGTGTTCTGGTCTTCCTGCATAGATCTGAGGAGTAGGCCATGGGCATGCAGCAGGCAGGACTCCCTTGGGTGCTAGAAACTGACACCCAGTTCAAGGTGTGTCAGGCGAAAGGGGGACTTTATGGAGGGCCGAGGAACCGGGAAGCCAGGGGATGTTCTGGACCAGAGGCAGTGTTGACTTCTAGCAACCCCAGAGCCACCTCTCAGGGCAGCAGGATGGCCGTTGCAGGTCCAGGGCTACTTCCAGGTTCAAGTCCTCCCAGAAAGAGCCTTGGCCTTTCCCCAGCAGCACGTGCAAAAGTCCTGAGGTTCACTCTGATTGGATCAGCTAATGGGGCTTGACTTTTGGTGGTGTGTCCATCCCAAAACATCACAGTGGCCAGCAATAGTGCCTTTGTTGGCCTGGCCTGGGAGTCCCACCCAGGTCATCTCTCAGGAGAGAGCACTAGTCACATGATACAGGCTAGGCTTCAGGACAGGTGTTCTCACTCATTCTGCCTGAAGATGGGAACCCCTCTGGGACCTCCAGCCAAGGGCTCTGCCGGGCTTCTCAGACTTTAGTGTGTACGTGAATCCTGTGGGGAGTGTGTGGAAATGCAGCTTCCGAGTCCGTGTGTGGGGCTGGGGTGGCACCTGAGATTCTGCGTTTCCAATCAGTTGCCAGGTGACGCAGATGCTGCCGCTCCAGGAACCACACTTTGAGCACCCAGGGTTCTGACCGGTGCTGTCCAATTGAACTATTATATAATACAAGCCACACATGTAATATAACATATCCTAGTTGCCACATCAAAAAAGTAAAAATTAATAAGATATTTTATTTAATCTAATTTATCCCAAATGGTATCATTTCAATATGTAATCAGTATAAAATACTGAGATATTTTACATTTTTTCTGTAATAAATCTTTGAAATCTGGCATTAGTTTTACACTTTATAGCACATTGCAGTTCAGACTAGAGACATTCCAAGCACTCATGTGGCTGGTGGCTCCCGGTTTGGAGGGTACAGATCTAAATCTGGCTTGAATACCTCTGGTGATAGGGAGCTCACTACATTCTGGGAAGTCCACTCCATAGCTGCATGATCTGAGTTGGGAGTTGACCATAAAGCTAGCTAGTTGACTGTAGGGGATACCCAGCTTCACTCTCTGGGTCCCCAAGCCAATTGGCATTCTCTGTGAGTCAAGTACCTCACATCCTCTGCCTCAGGTAGCCCCACAGTAGCCCTGAGATGGGTTTTGTGGTGGTTCTTAATCTCCACTTTTCTTGTTGAAGAATCTGGCTCAGAGACTCTGAGTGATATCCTCAGGGAGACCCAGCCAGGAGGTAGCAGACCTGGGACTTGAAGTCAGGACTTTGGAACTTCTTCTCCCTCTGTTGTATGAGGCTCTGGTTCCTTCAGTGTGACATGGTTTCAGAGGACCTTCCAGGTCCACTCATGCTCCTGCAGACACACTTACTTCTATTTGTCATTTCTTTTCTTGTACTGGATTTGAGATTGGTTTACTCATCCTTTTCTAGTTCTTTGAGATGATTCATTAGATTGTTGATTTGTGATCTTTCTGCATTTTGGATGTAGGAATTTATCACTATAGGTTTTCCTCTCAGGACTGTTTTTGCTGTGTCCCACAGATTTCGATGACTTATGTCCCCTTTTTCATTTAGTTCAAAGAATGTTTTGATTTCCATCTTAATTTCCTCCTTGATCCAATAATCCTTCAGTGGTAGGTCATTTATTTTCCATGACTTTCTGTAGAGATGAACATTTCTGTTGGAGTTAAGATATAGATTTTTATTACCAAAAAGGTACATGACAACTTCAATTATCTAAAGGCCTTAATCAAGCTTGTGGCTTCACAATACCCAGCTCCCCATGTCAGGTATTGATGACAGTCACTCAATAGTTACATTTTGGTTTGGGATATTTGTGAAGTGCAAATTCTTACTGCATTTTAGAAGAAACCTATAGTCATGACAAAGAGGAGTCAGTTTCTACCTCTAGTACTTTATGTTTAATAAAAATCCACAGAATCATAATTTGAACTTCATTGTGCCTTGATTTAGCAAAGCATAGCAGAGCCCCAGCTTGAGACGGTGCTGAACTCAGCATGAGCCCTGGGCCTAATCAGGCTCTTCAAGAGACCCATCTGGGCTCCTAAGGGTCTATTCACATGGGAATCCCAGGAGCTTTCCTGGGACTTTAGAGGTTGTGAGTTAATTATAGGAAGAGAATGTTGGAATTTGGTACTTTCTCAATTATTCTCCCAGGTAGTTGGAGCACAAAGAGGCTTGAGTTCCCCAGAAGCTGGGGTAGGATTCACTGGGCAGAGCAGGCAAAGAGTATCAGGCATAAGGTAAAGGGGAAATGTAAGCCAAATACCAATAGACCTAACCTCAGAAAGCAAGAAGAGTCTCGGGTAAGTAAGTCAGGAGTGAAGCGACTTAAAGAGAAGTTAAATACAGCATGGAATGAAAATGTGCTCAACCTCGTTAGTCAGACACACAATGAGACACCACCACAACACAACAGAGTGGCTCAAATTAAAAGCTAGCAGTTCCAGGAGCTAGTGAGGTGTGGAGTAACTGGAACTCTTACACACTACTGAATGTAAAGTGACACAACCACTTCGGAAAATTCCGTGGCAGAACTGTAAAAATATACATATACCTCATGATCCCACAGTCTCATCCCTAGGTAACAAAATAAGTGTATATTCCAATTTCCAGTCCAAGGAGCCTGGGAGTCATCACTCTGTCCTAAGGACAGGTCAAAAGCTGAACAAACAGAAACCAACAACTGTTCTTAGACCTGGCAAAGAAGTGAGGTGACAGGGCAAAGTGTTGCCCCCAAAACTGGAGACAGACAGACAGGCAAATACAGAGATCACAACTTCCCAGAACAGACCAAAGAGCAGAAACCTCCCCAGGAAGCAGGACCAGGTCAGGAGAACCTAACCTGCAGCTGACACGTTGCTGGAGGCTCCGTGTGGACAAGTTGGAGTGTTTCACAGTCCAAGGAGGCCCAGTCAGAGGGGAACCCACACTTTTGTGAGTTTACCTCTAGGAGTTCTACCAGGTTCTTATAGAGACTACTGGAGAAAAATCCTCCTGGTGCCTCTCACGGGAGAAGGGAAATAAGCCAGAGTGCTCTGTCTTTCTTAACAAGGCCCCTCATGAGAAGCTGTTTAACCAGGGCCTGACCCACTGGGCATTGTCAGAGCCTGAATTTCTTAGGGGAAGAGAGAGTCCCAACTCCAGCCCACTCTTTCCATCCTGTTCCACCTAAGGGGGTGGGGGAGGAGACTTAGAAGCATATGGGAAGGTCACAGCTCAGGGGCACAAGTTCCTCAAGAGACTGAGATCTACTATGGAACTACAGAATGCCTCCCCTCCCCCAACAGCATATGGTCACACTGCTAAAGTCCCATTTACTGGAGGTCCTTTTACCCAGGACATCTTGTCTGGCTTTCAACCAAAATTATAAAGCATCATAAAAGGCAAAAGTAAAATAAAATGAAATCACAGCTTCAAATGATAGATCAAGTATCAGATCCAGATTCAGATATGGCAAGAATGTTGTAATTATCATATTGGAAATTTAAAGCTACTGGGATAAATATGCTAAGGGGTCTGATGAAAAAAGCCAACAGCATGCAAGAGCAGATGTGTAATGTAAAAAGTTGGATCTTCTAAAAAGGAATAATAAAGAAATG
>CAUYMX010041363.1:0-68236 GCA_963573855.1 Lepilemur septentrionalis
CTACTCTGATCAACATTCGCAATGCGAGGAAACACTTTGAGAAGCTGGAGAGAGTGGATGGCCCCAAGCATAGTCTCCTTATGCGCTGAATATTGCCAAATGCTCTTTCTGAAAATGCTGAATTGCCTTTTTTGTTTTTGCGTCCTTTATTTTTAATATTCATAATGTTGTGTGCTTAAAAGTGGGCTTTGAAATGTGTGCTGCTTTACTTCCATCTCTCTTTCCTACTCCCCAGTCTTTAAACATTGGATGCTATTTACTCAGCTATCAAGTAGAGCTTCCAGATGGCCTTTCTGAAAAGTTGGTATGGTGCAACACTAAAGTAGGTGGTTTGTTTGTGTGTGTTCTGATTACCTGGTTATAATAGATATGCACATCAAAGCCTGTACCAATATTTTCCTGTATTCCTTATGAGATTGCAAAGATGGAATGTTACTATTTTATGAGCAAGGTATTAAAATGCGTTTATAAATTCTTCTTGGCTTCAATCATGAATAAACATGTTAGTAATTAAAAAAAAATAAGGACTATTGTCCTTATTTTTGCTTTACTAAATGTAGTTCCTGTATATCCAGGGGTCAGTGAAACACCTTCATTGGAGAGGGTGACTTGGCAATTGTGCATCTGGGCATTCATCTGAAATTAAAATTTTTTTTTCTTTCAGAATGGCAGAATTCAGTGACATTTGGAAGCTTTTCAAACACGGTTTCGTATAGTCCTCCATGTGTTTGTATACTGAGTCAAGTAAAGTTGTATTCCACAAATGTTCAGAAAGGACAAGGATCACAGTCTCTCAGAGTAGAGAAAGTACCCTCATTTGATGAAACAGGTATGTGTACATTTTTAAAATCATTTTTTCTGTATACTGCAATAGTTTGTATAAAATTATTTATTCCTTGAATGTTTGATATAACTTGTGAAACTTTCTGAATTGATGTTTTCTTTGTGGATGGGAGCAATTAAACTGTTCGTTTGATTTCTTTAATTTTACTATTTCTTTATGACTCAGTTTTGGTAAGTTCTGTCTTTTTTTCTAGGAATTTACTCACTTAAACTAAATTTTTAATTTATTGGCATAAAGTTAATAATATTCTCTGTTTACTCTATAGCATATGTAAGGTTTTTTTTGCATATTAATGATATTTGTCTTATTTTCTTGCTTGATCATGTCAAAGCTTGGTCTTTTATTATTTTTCCAAGTATTTTGTTTACTTTGAACCATTATATTGTATGTTTGTTTCCTGTTTTATTAATTTCTCCTCTAATTATAGCCTCTTTGTGTTTATTCTGTCCTTTTATTAACTGTCAGTTAGATACTTTGCTCATTGACATTGAGCCTTCTTTCCTTTCTGAAGTAGGCATTTCAGCCATAACACTTTTTTTTAAGTTTTTAAAAAAAATTTTTAAATCCCAGAACATTTATTTCCTTGGTTTTTGAACATATCCCACAAGTTTTGATAGGTAGTATTTTTATTATTTGTAGTTTTCATCTTTTTGTTTTTGTTTTTTATTTTTTGAGGCAGTCTCATTTTGTTGCCCAGGCTACTAGAGTGCTATGGCATCAGCCTAGCTTACAGCATCCTCAAACTCCTGGGCTCAAGGTATCCTCTTGCCTCAGCCTCCCAAAGGGCTGGGACTATAGGTGCGCATCGCCATGCCTGGTTAATTTTTTCTGTTTTTAGTAGAGATGGGGTTTCGCTCTTGCACAGGCTGTTCTTCAACTCCTGAGCTCAAGTGATCCTCCTGCCTTGACCTCCCAGTGTAGTTCTAAGTGTATTCTTATTTCCATTGTGGTTCTTCTTTGACTTTTTAGTTATTAAAGTATGATTTTACATTTCCAGATGGATGGAATTTTTCTAGTTATCTTTTTGCATTACATTTAATTGTATTTTACAGAATGTGGTCTGTATGATTCAGTCTTGAAATTTGAGTGCAACTTTTTGGTTTTTTTGCTTGGTAAGTTTTTCTAAATGGCCCTTGTGTGCTTGAAAATAACATGTATTCTCAATTGCTGAGTGCAATATTTATACATGTAAGTTCCAATTTTTAGTTTTGCTGTACAGGTCTGTATCTTGTTTTTTAAATTTATTATTACCAAGAGAGATATTGGAGTGTCACACTCTGATGGTAGATTTGATTGTCTTGGTGGTCTTTTCTTACAGTTCTGTGAAATTGTCCTTTTTATATTTTGAGGCTTTGTCACATATGACACTGATGAATTCTATCTTTTATCATTATGTAGCAACTCTTTTTCTTTAGTGACGTCTCCAACAGATTTTTTTTGGTTAGTATTTGCATGGTGTAATTTTCCCCATCTTTTCACTTTAACTTTTTTTGTGCTAATGTGATAATCTTTGTCTTTTAATTGGAAGTTAGGCCATTTACATTTACTATAATCACTGATATGTTTGGGCCTATTTCTACCATTTTATCATATGTCTCCTTGTCCTGCTTTTTTTTTAAATTCCTTTTTTGCCTTTAAAATTGTTTCCTCTCATTTCATCATCCCCTCTCCCTCATTCATATCCTCCCCCTCCCTCCCTCCCTCTCTCTCTCTCTCTCTCTCTCACTCTCACTCACTCTCACACAGAGGCATGCATGCACACGCACATTTGGAAATTTGACATGGTGCCTGTACTTTAAAGTCTAAAGGTAATTGATAAGTTTAGTTTCCTTCTCAAAAATACAAAAAAACTTAGAATGCTTTAACTCTGATCACCTCCTCCCAACTTACATGTTATTTCTTGGCAGGTACTTTGTATCTATGTTGTTCTTTCCCTTCTATAAAATATACATTGTTATTTGTTTAGGTTTATCTACAGTCTTTCTTAACCACCTCTTATGTCTCTGATCTTTCTGTCTGATGTGCATCCTACTGAAGGTCCTTTAGGTGAGGATCTTTTTGTGGTAAAGACACATTTAAGGTGTTATTCCAGTGTTTTCTGGCTTCCAGTGTTGCTGTTGGGAAGTCAGACATCATGCTTTTGTTGTCATATCTTTTCTACTTGACTGCTCTTTTAAAATTTCATTAACTTTATTTTTAAAGTCTTTTTCTTTGCTATAAATGGCAGTTTTACTATGAAGTGACTAGGTATGTATTTCTTTGTATTTATCCGGCTTGAGATTTGTTGGGCTTCCTGGATCTGAGGATTGGTATTTTCCTGTAGTTCTGGAATTCTCTGTCACTATCTCTTAAGATATTATCTCTTCCCATTTCTCTATTATCTCCTTCTAGAACTTCAATTAGAAATATGTTAGATCTTATTTTGTTTTCCATGTCTTTAAACTTCCCTATTATATTTTCTATTTCTTTATCTTTCTGACCTACATTCTGGATTACTTTCTTCCTAGTAAGTCTTCCTAGTTCACTAATTTCCTAGTTCACTAATTTCCTCTTTAGGTGCCTCTCATCTGCCAGTTGTTTATATATGTTGGGTTTTTAATTTCAGTGATTGTATTTTTCATTTCTAGAAGTTGTTTTTCACTTTGGTCTCTTATTCCTTATATTTTCAGACTTTCCTTTTATTGCATAAGACACATAAAACATAGCTAGCTATTTTATATTTTGTAACTGAAAATTCTATCTATATTATACTTTTCTTCCCTTTCTTGCCCTTATTCATGATTCCATATCTGTGTTTTATAACTGCGAGTTGTTCATTTTCTATGCAGTTTTTGTGTCTTGAAACTATTTGTTTATCTGGATTGAAGATGCCTTCCTGCCTAGAAGGGTTTGCTTTTGCTTCTGTAAGCTGCTAAGGACACAACTTGGGACTGTATTAAATTAAATTTTCTGCTTTAAATTCATATTTTGAGTTCAGATTGTACATATCTGTGAGGGTTGACTTGTCCTTAGGATTTTCAGGGGAGTATTTGCTCTTCCCCACTACTTAACATCAGAGTAGAGACAGGCCTGTTTGCTTGCTGTGCCTTTCTGTGTATTATCTGTTTCTAGTTCACAGTTATACCGTGTGTATAGCTTTTTACCTGGGTGTCTCCTGTTAGACTCCCCATTTTGAGCAGAACCTAGTTGTATTCTCTGGTCTTCCATGCCCCTTGTAGCTGTGGAGGTAGAAATAAGCTCAAAGAATACAAGCTTCCACAGAGATCATCAGGAGGAAATTTGGCTTTGATATACTCATTTATTCTGTAGAGGTTCTGCTTTCACTTCGTTTTTGCCCTCTTTCGATTTTTTGCTAGATTAGCAATACATTTAAAAAGATTTTGTTCAAGGAACAAAATCCATTAAAAGGAAGCATTTAAAGGAAGTCCTTTATTTATTAATTTACTCGAAGTCTTTATTGAGCATTTATATGGCAACAAATGAGAAGGACTCTCTGAGTTATATTCTCTTTTTTACTAAAGCAGAAAATGAAACAAACAAATACTGTGCATGCAGTCAGCCCTCCACACCCATGAGTTCTGCCTCTGTGGATTCAACCAACTGAGGATCAAAAAATATTTGGGAGAAAGAAATGTATGGTTGCGTTTGTACTGAATATGTACAAACTTTATTCTTGTTATTATTCCCTAAGCAATATGGTATAATAACTATTTACATTGTATTAGATATTATAAGGATTCTAGATATGATTTAAGGTATATGAGAAGATGTGGGCAGGTCATATGCAAATACTGTACCATTTTATGTAAGGGACTTGAGCGTCCGTAGATTTTGGTATCCACAGGGAGGTCCTAGAAGCAGTCTCCCACAGACACTGAGGGACAGCTGTACTGTGGTGGGGAAACTGACAGTGCCACAGGACCATGTGGGATGGGGCATTTCACTCAGTCTTGAGTGGTCAGGAAAGATTTCCATGAGGAAATGACACCTAATTAAAGACAAGAAAGAAAGCAGGTAGTGGTGTGGTGAATGGTGCAGAAAGGAGGTAAAATTGCCTAGACTAGTGAGTCGGGGACCTGGTGGTGGGTTTGGTAGTGTGAAATTTGGTTGGTACAAGTGAAATTCAAGAGGTAAGCAGTTGTCAGATCAAGCACTTATTCAGGAGGTTGGACTTTGTTTTGTAGGTAGGGGAATACTTGGCATATTAGAAGTAGGGGAAATATGATCAGATTTAAGATTTTATAAAGATAACTGGTTGCAAAATGGCAAACAGATTGCAGAGGAGGGAGACCGAAACTAGTAATACAAATGAGAGTCTAGACTAGGGTAATGGTAATGCTTTTTTAAAGGAATAGATGAATTTAAGAGATTAAAGAGCTGAATAATTAGGACTTAGTGATTGAATTTGGGGCCGGAAGGAGAGGGTTGAGTAAAGAACAGTGAATGGTTACTGGATTGGCCAGTTGTGTAGATGATTTCATCGATTTCTAAAATTAGGAGTACCAAAGCTAGAGCATATTTTAATTAGATAATGATGGTTTGGTCTTGGATATCTGAATTGTAGGTGCTTATGAAGTATTTTAAAAGTTGACACAGTGGCGAGTTGGTGGTTGGGTGTCCAGTGAATCTACCAGTCTGTTAAGGTGTTAAACATCATAACATAACTGCTATCCTAGTGCCAGACATCATCTCCTGACTCTAGACTAGATGACTGCGCTAGTCTTCTCTCTCCATGACATCCTTGCTTCCACTCTTGTCCTCCTATAAGGCATTTTCCAAATAGCCAGTGTGGTCTTTTTAAAAACAGATGTCACTTTCTTAATTAAAACTCTTCGTTGGCTTCCGTTTACCCTTAGAACAAAGTCTAGACTGCTAGAAGAAAATAAAAATTCATTATTCTGGCTCTCAGAGTCCTTCTTAGCTGATGTAGCCCCTATATTCCTCTCCATTTTCTTCTACTACTCTTACTTGCTCATTACGTTTCAGCCAAAGCAATCTCTTTTTGGTTCTTAGAAAATACCAAGCTTATTCTTGTTACAGGGCCTTTGCTCTAGTTGCTTTCTCTTTTCAAGGTGCACTTCCTCACATGGCGGACCCCTTCTGGTCATTCACGTCTTAGTTTAAATGTCATCTCTGCACAGAAGCATTTTTAAATCGCTTAGTCTAAAGTAGCCACCCGTTCAATCTTTAACATTACCCTAATTTAATTCTCTGCAGAGGTAGCACTTACTCCTGATTGATATTTTTGATATTTTATTTATTCCTTCATCCCTCACTTGTTTGCAAGCTCTATGACAGCATTAACTTCAGTGCCTAAAGCAGTAATTTGCTCATAGTGGGGGCTTAATTAATATTTGTAAATAAGTGAATGCATAGAGTTCTAACCTGGACCTAAAGTTAGGAGTTTTTTGCTATACACAGATGGTTACTGAAGCTGTCGGTGTGTTTGAGATAGTGCAGGGAGAGTGTTAAAGTGAGGAAATAAGATTTTCTAGTATAAAATCTCCCAAATCAGTAAGGGACAGGTGGAAGAAGAGGAGCAAAAGAGACTTGAGAAGGAGTAGCCGGAGAAAACCAAGGAGTATATGGTGACAGGCGAGTGTTTGAAGAATAATAAACATATCAAGGCTGGACTTGGTGGCTCAGCCTATAATCCCAGCAGTTTGGGAGGCCAAGGCAGGAGGATCTCTTGAGGCCTGAAATTTGAGACCAGCCTAGGCAACATAGTGAGAGCCCATCTCTACAAAAAAATATTAAAAAATAGCAAGACTGTCTTTCATTTAGTTGAGTGTCTTTCACAGGGGAAGAATTTACAGATTCCTTGAGAAACCTGTATTCATGTTAATGATGCTTGTTTTTCGTTCTTTCTCCTAAGCTGCCTTCTCCCATTGGGCTTAACTGTGCAGTTTTAGCCAGTGTCTTCTCTTTGTCCTACGGTGGTGGAGAACTGCTGGGGTAAATGTTGATGGAGAGGTTGATCTTATAGGATAAAGGAATAAGGAGTGTAATGAGTCCCTAAGTTCTGGAAATAAGCATGTTTATTAGATCATAATAAAGAGAAAAGAAACAGGTGATGAAATAATATAATTAAGGGCAAAATATGTTATAATACTCTTCTGAGGTGAACATAGACCCAGGCAAAAATATTCAGTGTTGGTTCCACTATACAGAATCTTTGAAATTAAAATCCATGACTATGTTTCTTTTTTGTCTACTGACTGGAATAAAAATGTTGTTTTCTTATATTAGAAATACATTGTTTATTTTTGACAGGTTTATTTTGGGCTCAGTTTTTCAGGATTTGCTTAGGCCAAATTAGACCTTGTTAGCCATCAGATAGACAGCCAGTAATCGCTTGATTGAAAGATAATTTGTATATTTAATGGTTTGAGATTGAGTTTTGAATAATTCAGATCACATGATAGAGTAAGGAACAGCTCATTAAGCAGAGACTTGCTAAGGAATCCTTAAGTTTTTAAGTAGCATTCAGGTGTTTTAAATTTTAGTAAAATTAGTTTTAATTTTGATAATGACAGCAGATGTGTGGCAAACAGCCAGGGTTTGCGCTTAAAACAAATGTCTAGAGGTATTCATGGATGGAATGTCTGGTTACTTACTGAAATCATGAAGATTTTACTCCATTAATGCAGTGTGAGTTTAGTAAGGTGGTGGTGTGCAAAATAAGTATTTACACATGCTTGAGCAACGTATTAGCATTCTAGTTTGTGCTTTCTAACACTTCAGTAACATCTGGATAGAAGAATATCCAAAAATATGTCTTAGAGCAACTCATTTTATGTGATTTGGTTGAATAATGACTTTGATCATTGTGGAAATGATCAATGTGGAGGTTGTTTCTGAAATTCTGACAGTAGGTTTCAGTTGTTCAGGCACTAGGTGAGTGTTGAAAGCTCATTACTCCACCCCTTTCCCTTCACAGGGGTGTTCTCTGCCCTGCTGTTCCCTAAAGCAAAATTTTAAGAAATTGATATGTAGATCTATGGATAAAGATGCTTTAGAGTTGCTTGTTGTGTAGATAGACAAAAATAAAATCATAATCATTTAACTCTTCAGTGTCAACTGTTACAAGCTGTGTGATTTTATTTTACAAAAATAAAATCATAATCATTTAACTCTTCAGTGTCAACTGTTACGAGCTGTGCTATATTAATTAAATAGAAGTGATATGGTGTGCCATCATAACCTACTTAGGATTTGGTTCATAGTTAAAGCCTTTTTAGGTTTTCTGCACATTCTTTAGGTATCAAAATATAATGTCCCATATTTAGTCATTTTCCCAGTAGTTTTACTGAAAAATAATTGTTAAGAAATATACTAAAAATTACATGTAAATTTTTCTTTGCTTTTACTTCAAAGAGAGTTTTGCTTTTGTTAGTGCTTAGTCTGTTGGCATTTAATTGCTTCATATAAGCCTTGAAAAAAGGTAAGTCAATGGATAGGCAGAACTTTTGATCAAGGTGGCATTGTGAAGACATGCTTTGGGGCATCTATTCTACTACTCATTGATTGGAGTGATAGATAAAATATAAAAAGAGAAAACTGAAGATAAAACTGGTCTAGGAAAAAAAAGACATGCTATATCCAAGAAATAGAACAGAAGCATTCATGCTCTTGGTCTGTGAGCACGTGGTGGCAGCCAGGAGTATGGCTTGTTTGGGGTAACAAGTGCTATTTGAATAGCCGGGTACTGGAGTCAGCCTCACTGTTTGAACTTACCCACCCACTCCCATACAAGGAAGCTGAAAATAGTCAATTCCAGTTACTACCTGAGGTTTTTTTTTATAGGAAACTGTAGGCATAGGGAGGCAAGAGGAAGACCAGGAACTAAACCTGCTGTTTGCTATCTTGGGGACTAGATTGAGGGGTAGGAGTTTTGAACTGGCAATATGAGATCTGGATTGAGGGATCAGATTAAGCTTTGAGCACAAGAGCATGAGGAGGAGAGTGAAAGGGTATATCTTATTCAGAATAAGATTACAAATTTCAAAATCTAAAAATACATAAAGAGTCCTAATACTTAGAAAGCCAATACAATCAACAAATATGAATTAATTCCAGATGAAATTAAAATAACAGCCTGAATTGCTTAAAATAAATTAAGTATCCTGAAAAGGATAAATGAAGGACTCATGTTCATTAAAAAGAACAAGAAGTTTTGAAACATAAACTGGCAAAATTAAACCAGAATGAATAAATATGAAAAGGAGATAATTGGAAATCTTAGAAATGAAAGTTTAGTCACTAAAGTAAAAATTTAGTAGATTAGATAGTCATAGTCGGAGAATTAGTAAATTGAAATTCACTCTGAAGGCACATAGGAAGGCAAAAAGAGTTTCAAAAAAAATGAGTATCTAAGAGGCATGAAGCTCTAGCCTATTTTTAATAGGCATTGCAGAGAGAAAATAGAGAATTGGTGAAGAAGCATTATGGAAAAAGATAATGGATGAGAATTGTTCAGAATTTGAGAAAAACAGGAATCCTCAGATCAAAAGTACTAAGCGGGACAAGTAAAAAATCCACTCCAGACACCTTGTAGAGAGAAACCACAGATTTAAAAACCAAAATAAGGAACAACTCAGCTTAAAAGCTGACAAAGAGAACTCAGTGCTATCACAGTCCAAATGTTGCTCTTTTTAAGTAGACTTTTTATCCGTAATAATATGTAGAAGTCAGAGTGGGGAGTGATTTGGAATAATATCCATGAAACAGTAAGAGAAAAAATAAATGCTACCCTAGAATTTTACACTGACCTAAATAATAGTTCTTGAGTAAAGACAAAAATAAGAGCATTATCATGCATACAAAGATGAATGCTAACTGTCATATCCACATTAAAAAAAAAACTACTTATTAAAGTATTTGTTTAAAATTCAGAGTAATCCAGATCGAAAGAAGGGATTAGATGTTAAAGAGACAATGAAGAACAAGAAACGGATAAAATGAGATACTGAATAGCTTTCCAGATGGTTAGAAAGATTTACAGGAAAGTACGTATGTTAGATTAAACAATAGAAATATAATCTTAAAAATTCCAAACCTACAATTGGGGGATGGAGTGAGAGGAGGCTATAGGAAACTTTATCAATATAACATATGGCAGGAGAGGTAAAATAAAAATAAAAGCAAAGAAAAAAGATGGCAAACTGAAGGTAGACAGTAAGATAGCAGAAGTCCACATGTGTCATGATCCAGTGGGCAGGCTTGGGGGTGTTCTGTGTCGTTTAAATGCACTTATGTTCTAAGCGTGTGGAAGCACAGTTAATTTCTACTTCATCACGTGTTTTCAGAGACTTCCCTTATATCCTGGATCCCCGGCTATCTCATCTGCTCAAGGACTTTGCTCTTGGGATTATTCTCTAAATCTGCTGTACCAACATTTCCTCCCTGTTGGCTGCATCATTTCCATCTCTATGTAAAACACAATAAACCTTTCCTTGATTCCATTCTCCTTTTCAGCTCCTCCTGAAAGTTCAAATGCTGCTTTCATTTCATCTCCCATTTTCTCCTCAACCTACTGCCTCCATCCTCACTCTTCCACAGAAACTGCTCTTGTCGGGAGGTTCCAGGTATGCCTGTGTTGCTAATCCAGTATTCGCTTCTCTCCTCTTTCCTTTTCTTCTGTGGAAAATACATGAATACCTACACAGAAATCAAATACTGTCTTAAACATAGAGGCAATATAGGAAAGTGGTTAAGAGCGCAGACTGATCAGAATGACTTGGGTTTCAATCCTGGCTGTGCCTCCGTGTTTGCTAGCCGTGCGACTTTGGGGGAAGCTACAAAACCTCACTATGCCTCAGTTTCCTTGTCATAGGGAAATGCTGGCTGTGTGACTTTGGGGGAAGTTATAATAATCCCTCTGTGCCTCAGTTTCCTCATAAGATGAAGATCATAATGCTTACCTCAGCAGTTTTGTGAGGATTAAATGATAGATAAATAAAGTACCTAAGACAACACATGGCATATGTTAAATGCTTAGTAAATGTTAGCTGTTATTAGTAAACTCTGAAATGTTATTGAATGAGGATAGGAATACAAAGGAGAATGTTTCAAGGGTAAGATTTTCATCACAGAATATTTTACACATACAACAGAATATTACAATGTGTATGTAGGTAAGAAAACATAATAAAATCAATACACTGGAATTTACCATTCAACCTAAGAACTTCACTTTCTTGATCACATCCTCGTCACATCTCCATCTGCCCTGTGTATCCATGTGAAAGAAAGGGGAATAGCTTTATGTGTATGTAGATAGCCCTAATTGTTTAGTTTTACTTGTTTTTGAACTTTGTTGTGATAGTTTATGTATTATTTCGTGATTTACTTTTTTCGTTAAATTTTGTTGCTAGGATTTAGCCTGTTGATGTCTGTGTCTGGTTTATTAATTTTCTTTGAGGCAATTAAAGCATATGTCGTTCAGGACTGTGGTGTGAGTTAAATGAGTTGACACATGTAAAGTGCTTAGAGTAGTGTTGGGCACACAGCGGGGCTATGAGAAAGATCACCATTGTTATGTATATTGTCATCCACGGCTGTGTGAAATGTTGGGTGACTGTAACTGGTTTGTTTATCTGCTTTCTTGCTGATGGGCATTTGAGTTGTGTCCAGTTTGTTAAACAGAACAGAGCACTTTCTGCACGTTCGTCTACCTCTCTCCTTGAGCCCTTGTGCAAGGGCCATTCGAAGCCAAGCAGATTGACCTGGAAGAATCACTGAGTCACAGACGTACTTTATGTTAGATAATGCCAACTTGTTTACCAAATAAGAGTGCCTGTTTTCCACCAGCAGTGTGTGCATTGCCACTGCTCCGTACTCCTACCGACCTTGTGTATTGTCACGTTTTCATTTTTCCCAGCTTGGTAGCTGTAAATGGCATCTTGTGGTTTCATTTGGATTCTGTCAATAATGAGGCAATCATCTTTTCATATGTTTATAGGTTATTTGTATTTCCTTTTCTGTGCAAGTTTTTTGTTGTTGTTAATATCATAAGGGACAGAGTCTCACTCTGTCACCCAGATTAGAGTGCAGTGGCGCAATCATAGCTCACTGCAGCCTCGAACTACTGGGTTCAAACGATTTTCCTGTCTCAGTCTCCTGAGTAGCTAAGACTATAGGCACGTACTACCACACCTGGCTAATTTTCAAAACTTTTTTCGTGGAGATGAGGTCTTGCTCTGTTGACCAGGCTGATCTCAAACTCCTGGCCTCAAGCGATCCTACTACTTTGGCCTCCCCAAGTTCCACCTTCGGGAGCACTTAAATGTGTGAGCTACCTCGCTCAGCCATGTACAAGTTTGTTCTTCTGCCCATTTTTTTCTTTTTCTTTTTCTTTTTTTTTTTTTTTTTTTTTTTTTGAGACAGAGTCTCACAGTGTTGCCTGGGCTAGAGTGCCGTGGTATCAGGCTAGCTCACAGCAACCTCAAACTCCTGGGCTCAAGTGATCCTTCTGCCTCAGCCTCCCCAGTAGCTGGGACTACAGGGATGTGCCACCATGCCTGGCTAATTTTTTCTATATATTTTAGTTGGCCAATTAATTTCTTTCTATTTTTGGTAGATTGCTCAGGCTGGTCTCCAACTCCTGAACTCAAACAATCTGCCAGCCTCGGCCTCCCAAAGTGCTAGGATTACAGATGTGAGCCACCGCTCCCGGCCCATTTTTTTCTAATGGGTTGTTTGTTATTTGCTTGATAATACTAATCCTTTGTTAATTCTAATTGTTGGAAATACCTTCTCCCAGTTGTGGCTTCTTTTTTCTCTTTCTTTTATGGGATTCTTTGATGAATAGATATTCTGAATTTTAATGTAGCAGAATTTATCCAGTTTTCCTTGCATTGTTATCTTGTTTAAGAAATCTCTCTATACCATTAAAATATTCCCTATTGTCTACTATGAGGCATGTAAATGCCTAAACCTTTAAATAATTAATCTACCTGGAATTATTGCTTGTTTTTGGTGGAAGGTAGATTCCAATTTCCTTTTAATTTTTTTTGGTGGGCGAAGGGTTGTACAGTTGTCCCAGTACCACTTAATAGTCATGCAGAAGAATAGCATCTCTAGAATGTTTTTAAGTGGAAGAATTAACTGTGCATTCTTGTTTTTGTTTCTTATTGTGAAAGATTCATCTAAATGTTCACCATTGAATACAGTGTTGTAGGTTTGTTTTACCCTTTGTAGAAATTCCTTTCTGTCCTAATTTTCTAAAAGGGTTTGAGATTTGCATGAATGTTGAATTTTATTGAATGCTTTTTCTTTAGCTCCTGCTATGATTCTATAGTTTTTCTTTTTTAACCTGTTAGTGAGGGGAATAAATGGCTTTTGTAATATTTAACTACTCTTGCATTCTTAGGGTAAATCCAACACAGCTTATGATATATTATCTTTTTTATACATTGGTGAATTAAGTTGGCTAATATTAAGTTTATAGGTTTGTATGAAAGCAGCCATTTAATGTAAACTTGTTTTAATATACTTCACAGCAGAAAATATAGGCGCAGAACTCAAAGCTCCACTTAAGCAAGACCCTCTCCAAGTAAGAGGTAAATATATTTTATTCTATTTTTTTATTATAATGATGTTTTGAATTAAATATATAACAGTTTATATACAGTGCTTTATAGTTATATTATTCTAAGGATATAGTTCATTTTTACTTTTATTTAAATAGATTGACCATAGGATCTATTCTCTTATTTACAAGCAAATTTTCCACTGAGGTTTAGTTTGCATTTTGTCACAAATATTTCCAAGAACCTAAAGAAAGGAATAACGGCAAGTGAGAATCATCAGTTGCTTTGCCATTTTTAGGAAAGTGATGTGATTAAAGAACAAGAGGCCAACACCTTGCAGCCGCTGCTTGCTCAAATCCAGGTAGAGTTTGGCTGTTCTTGTCTGACTTCCTCTTCTCAGAGTAGTTAAGTACTGAAGGAATTCCTGTCTGTGCACCTGTTCTGTGTAACAGGCTACGGTTCCATCTCCAGAGCGGCTGTTGGGTGGAGGCAGCGTGTGGTTGAGAGTGTTGTGGCCTCGGTGTCAGGCACACCTGGGTTCACTTTGTGGCTCCAGCACTTAACCAGCTGTCTGACCTTGGGCAGTTTACTTGACTTCTCAGTTTTCTCCCTGTAAGATGGTGCTAAAAATGAGACCTCATTTCTAGGGTAACTTTGAGGATTACACATAGCAGACAGTCACAATTAAGAATAGTGAATGTTGTGACAGCAGCTGTCATCATCGTCATCAATAATCTGGGCAAGGATAGGCCAACAGGAATTTTTAGCTATTTTGAAGAAATTTTTAAAAACTAATAATTTTTTAAAAAACCAATCTTTGTAAGGAGAGGTATAATTCTCCTTTCTGCTCCAGAGGAGCTCACGTGGATTTTGATTTTTAGGGTTATTGGAGTAAGGGAGTTTAGAGACCTGAAATTCATACAAAAAGAAACCTGAACTGACGTACTTTTTTCAGATAAGATTTTAATTTTTATATTGAAATTCATTTTTAAAGAATTCTTATTGAATAATATGCATTTAATTTTAGTAGTTAATGTGCTACTTTAGGAGGTTTTTTACCTGCTGTAGTGACAGATAAGTTTAGGCTTAATTTGCTCTTACAACTTGGAAGTAGAATAGAAAACTGTGAATTAATAGATACGAGAATAGAACGTGAAGTGAATGGTGACAGTTTGAAATAGGACACACGCGTTTCTGTTATTTTGCTCTTGTTCTTCAGACATTTGCTTAAATTATTTATATCATGTGACCAAAAGTCTCACTTTATAGTCATCTATTAACATAGACCAATGTTGTATAGTTTTTAACTCACTGTAATTGATGCCAGATTGGCATTTTGTTTCTGGCCTTTTATAAGCAATTTGATACTTGATAATAGAAAAATAATTTAGTAGGAAGCAATATTTTAACTATAACCTGTAATAAACTTCTAATAATTTTTAGCTGATGAAATTGTTCCTTAGCTTACTTCAGCTTTGTTACATTGTGTGAAATAGGTTAGTGGCTTTAAACATTTTTGACTGCGACCCATTATAAGAAATACTGCTAATACTTAGTGGCCTAGTATAGCTTATTATATGTTACTGAAACAAAAGTTTTCACAAAAAGCTTATTTGTAATTATATGCATAGTCTTTGATTACTGTGTACTGTCACTTTTTATAAAATCCTGATTTTACTTCACAGTTTGAAAAACACTGAAGTCAAGCCTGTAATTTTTTACTGAAACATCAGTTTATTTTGACTTAGACCCTAAGCAGTTTAAACTGTATTAATATGATTTAGACAAACCGGTAATACCTATACAAGATGTCCGTTAGACAAAAGGTTGACATTTTGACATCAGTTATAGGTCAGCTATGGAGACAAAAGCTAGATGGCTACAATTCTGTCCTATTCTACACTTGGAGAATTTTTTATTTTTTGATGTCATTCAGCGCATCAGGAAAAGGATCAGTTTTCTGTGCAATTCATTAGTGAACCCACTGAAGTATCAGCCTATATTCATCCTCAAATGTGACTTTCAGTGTGCATATTTATTATGTTTTCCTGTTTTTGGTTTAGTTAAAGCAGTCCTTAAGAAAAGGGAGTATGGATCAAAGTACACTCAGAATAATTTCATCACTGGAGTCAGAGCAATAAACGAGTTCTGCCTTAAATCCAGGTATAGTAAGATTTTAGAAACGTAGTAGTGTGACCTGTCTAACTAACTAAAAAAAAAAATGATTTCTTAGAATGTGTTACCTGCTATCTTTTATATGTGGAAAATCTTTTGCCGGCTCTCTCCTAAATTGGAGAAATATTTTTATTTCAATCACAAGTGTTAAAATTGTTATTACTAAACTGAATTCTGCTCCAACATGAGCGATTCTAGTCTTTCTCAGTTTTTTAAACTCACAAGATCAAATTCTTCAAAATCTGTCTCTCACACAAGCATCTTAGGAGTTATATTGTCAAGTCAGTGGTATGTGGCATACCACATACCACTTATCAATTATTACTTATCAATTATCAGTAAGATTATTTGTCTATTTTTATGTTTGACTTTTTAAAGTTTTGTTTTTTTGGCTAGCAGAGTTGAGAACGTAATTTAGTGGGTTACATTTATGTTCACACTCCAACTATGGTTCCTGTTGAGTATAAATTATTTTTACTTCTTATATCTTTTCTCATCATAGAGATTTATTGAAATCATATTTGTTACAAATTTAAACTTTTCTCCCTCCTTTGTGGGCCATTTAGAGAAATCTGATGGTCTATCCTTTTTCGACTCTGTCATGATTATGTCCTCTATGGTATGGTATCAAGAAACGTTCCTATAATAAATTTTATATCTGTCATAATTAATATAACAGCAACCAAGTACAACATTGGTATACAACTATATTCTATTTTACATAGAGTATTTCATTTAGTTCTCACAAAGATTTTGTGAATAAAATGGATCAGGTTTCCACATTAATAGGCCAGGAAACAGAGTACAAGTTGCTAGTGACTTGCCCAGCTCGTTTAGTGAGTCAGTGACAGAGAGGAGACATATCTTTTAATATCTTGTCCATACTTTTTCACTAACATGTGATGGCTGTTCATTTTTAAAAAAAATCTAGGTTTAGTTTCTAGAACTTAATGACGTTTGCCAATCACCAGATTTTATTTATAGACCTTTCATTGCTGTTACAAAACTTCCTTAGGAAGACCCATGATTAAATATAAAATGACTGTTTAACGATGACTTGATGACTATAGAAACCTTTCAGAACTTAAGAGAAAGGAAAATAATTAAATGGCATGTAATTGACATATACCCCTTTTATGACTTGATACCTTTGAATGGATATTACCGCTTAGTATTAATCTAGATGTAAATAAATATGACTGTAAATTTTTAATTTAAATTTTTAAATAGAGGGATGATACTTTCCATGTTCTTTCCACTTTTCGCTTTTTTTCATACATTGAAGATGGCGTTGGTATGCCCATAGCAGATAAAATACAAGCACTGAGGAGGGAATTGAATCTCTACACATTATGTTACAATGTCTGTATTGAGCATGAAGAATAATTCTTTTTTTCACTGTCTCTAGAAGTTTTTTGTATACAAAGTGCTGTCTTTAAACTGATCTTAAAAGCTATACAGATCTGTATTCTTCTAAGATGAGGATCAATGTAGTTGCTTTTACCTGCCCTTAGTAATCCTTTGAAGTACATAAACCATATGCACCTTGTCTGAATAAATTCAACATGTTTCTTTCTCCAGTGATCTAGAACAACTTCGAAAAATTAGACGACGAAGTCCCCATGAAGATACTGAGTCCTTTACTGTATACTTGAGATCAGATGTGGAAGCAAAGTAAGAAACAGTTCTTTCAGAACTAAAGTGCAAACCAAATTTGGGGTTAATAAAAACACATTTTAGACAGATTCAGAATTTTTTAAATGATATATTTTAAAAATTATTTTTGTTTTTGCAAATTAGTTTATCTGGGAGCGTACTGGTATATACTAGTTAACTAAATATATGTCATAATTTATAAGAAAATTCGCCGTTGACTTTTATTGTTTAGATTTAATTCAGAAAAGTTCCTTAAGTTCTTTATATTTTCCTGAAAGGACCTTATGTTTTGTTGTAAGGTTCTCATATAGTTCATTTAGATTTAAATGTGATTACAGTAAAGTCACTAAAATTGTACATTGTGGTAACCATGTGTGTATGCACAGATCTTTGGAAGTTTGGGGAAGCCCTGAAGCTCTTGCCAGAGAGAAGAAACTGCGTAAGGAAGCAGAAATAGAATATAGAGAACGTGAGTAGATTCAGTCTAAAGCTGAGTTAATTGAAAAGTAGCTTGTGGGTGCAACCTGAGCCCATAGTAACCATGCGCTCTCCAATCAATGCTTGCACACCTCTGGCTTGGGCTCTCTCTGTTCCAGCAAATGCCAATTTCCATTTTGGAATTCAATTATTTTATAAAAACAGAATCTATTTTCTTTTGTTTTGTTTTCCTCTAAAGCTTTTTGAAGATAATGAGAGTAAGAGAAACAACGGTTTGTGGTTTCTGTAAGACATATGACCATTAAAACTTGTGATTTGAAGATTATACTTGTTAGAAAAGTGATAGAATAGATACACTCTTACAGAAAAATCTGTAAATTCAGCTACCACATTAATTTATTCATTCAGCAGGTATTTACCAAACACCTATTATGAACAAGAAGCTGTGCTTGGTACTTGAGATTTAGATGCAAATAATACTCTTAGGGAACTTCACAGTCTAGCGGATTAGTGACAAAGCCACCTTTATAGAATTTAGATTTAGGATAATATAAAATTGGTTTAGATGCATTTTTTAAATTACATATGCATATATTTATTAATGACAAAAATGATACTTGTGATTTTAAAAAGAACATAAAAATACAAAGAATAAAAAGTCTTCTTTCACTGTCTGTAATACTGTGTCATTTTTCCCTGCTGGAGAGAACCATTGTTGACAGTTTTGTATATATCTTTGCAGAATATTTCCAATGCATTTTCAAATTTTTATGCACATATTTTTTTCACCTAAACATAAATAGGATGGGATGATACTCTACATATTGTTGCACATCTTGCTGTTTCTAGATACCAGTGTAATCATAACCATTTTTCCATATCTACATGTAGAAATCTACCTCTGCCTCATTCTTTGTTAAATAGCTGCATAGTATTCTTGGATGTAACAAAATTTATGTTCTTCATTTTTTCACTGTTACAAAGACTACATTACTGAATATCCTCCTGCTATTTTTGTAACATGTGAGAGAATTATTGTGAATGTTTATGTAGGATAGAGTGTTAATAGTACAGTTTCAGGATGAGATGGCACAGACATTTAAAAACTTGATAGATGCTGAAGAGTTACTCTCCGAAGGAAATATGGAACCAGTTTACATTATACCCACAGTGTATGAGGGTGGCTGTTTGTTGATGGCCTTGCCGATGCTGGGTACTAACAATGTTCTAACTTTCTGTGTATCTGATAGGCAACAGATGGTACCTTGTTTAATTTTGAATGTATCTGATTGCTCCTGAGGTTGATTATCTTCTAATTATTGGTTTTTCTTCATTTTTCTGTAATAATTTTTATAACTTGTTGGTTCCTTTGTGTATTAGATTGTGTGATTAAAAAAATCAATTTTTAAATTGATTTTAATGAGTTTTTGGTGGATTTTAACATTTAGTTTCATATGTTCTAACAATCTGTTTTCAAATTTTATTTCCCACTCCTTTTAGTAGGGAAATTTCAAACATAGGCAGAAGTACAGAGGAATGTAGAATAACTCTTCCAGTACCCATCACTTAGCTCACAGTTGTCAGTAAATGGCCAGCCTTGTTTCATGTGTGTTCCCCTCTCTAAACCTCACCTTCCTGAATTCCTTTGAAACCAGTTTCAGATACTGTATCATTTTATTAGTGCATATCTAAAAGCTTATGATGCTTGTTTTAGTCAGTTTAGAAAATTTAGCTATCCATTGCCTGCAGTAACCTGTCAATCTCAATAATCCTCTCAGCTGCCATTTGGTTGAAGGTCTAGGATGTGCTCATATAGCTTTAATTGTGGCAAAGAACGCGATCGACCTTCTGCTAATGATTCCTTTTCTTGACAAAGTTGAAAATGTTATGTCTCTTTCCAGCTAATCTAGTCAGGAGGAATAAGGAATATATTTGAGATTCTTGTGGCCTGGAATATATAATATTAAATTATCTAGATGTTGAGTAAGTGTACTTATCCTTACAAAATCCAGGTTCTTTAAATCATTGGTTTGGCGTTTTGAAAAGCATGGAGGAGTCTGTGAACTCTAGTATCTTAGGGTTTTTGGCTTCTCAGAAGCAGCAGACAGTTGTTGACTTGTTTGGGATGAGGGATCCTTGCTGTGTTGACCAGGCTGCAGTGCAGTGGCCATTCTCAGGCACAGCCATAGGGCACTAAAGTCTCAAACTCCTGGGCTCAGGCTCCTCCCTTAGCTTCCCAAGCAGCTGGGACTACAGGTGTGTACCACTGTGGCCAGCTGACTGTCTTTATCCACAGGTATGCTAAAGAGAGCTGCACCTCAATTCACAGCAGTGAAATATTTATTTTTAATGGAAAAAATACATATTGGGGTTAGGTAGTACTAGAAATCTTGATGTACTTTTCAGTTAATGGCTTCCATTTGGTTCCTTCATAGGCAATACAAGTGCTAATGCAGGATATGATCAATTTTTTTTTCTTTCAATGCCTCACTGACTTGAAGGTCAGTGGTTGAATGTCTTAATAGGGTGTATTTCATTGGTGAATTAGATATTTACACTACAGTTATACATCTCTGACTCTGGGGCACTTAACAGTAATGTGGCAAGGTTAAATTAAAGATAGAAATGCTAATGTCTACAAAAAATGTATACTTTTTTGATAATCAATCACACTTTATTTGTTAAATGACTAACAAATGTGATTGAGCATCCTTAGGTTTCTCAGAGGAGAGTCATTGCTGTGACTCAGTTTGCATATACTACAGTTTGCATATACTACATTTTCAGTTTGTACATACTACATTTTGTTTATCCATTCATTCATCCATCCACGGACACCTGCATTGCTTTGCCTTGTGACTATTGTGAATGGTGGCGCTATGCACGTAGCTATGTAAATAGCTCTGGGAGGCCCTGCTTGCTATTCTTTTGAATATGTGTTCAGAAGTGGGATTGCTGGGTTATCTGGTAATTCTATTTTTAATTTTTTGAGGAACCTCCATATCATCTTCCATAGCAGTTATACCATTTTATATTCCTACCAACAGTGCACAAAGGTTCTAGTTTCTCCGTATCCTTGCGAATACTTGTTGTTTTCTCTTTTTGTTTATAGTAGCCATCTTCATGGGTATGAGGTGGTATCTCATTATGGTTTTCATTTGTATTTCTCTGATGGTTAGTGATGTTGAGCATCCTTTCATATCCTTGTTGGTTGTGCGTCATCTTTGGAGAAATGTCTATTGAAGTCTTTTGCCCACTTTTTAATAGAGTTGCAAATCCAAATTTCTTATAATAACTTAATATTTTTGTTGGTAGCTAGTAGAGTATATTTAACGTAGTCTTATAGTGAATAATTCTGTTAATTTAAACTGGTAAGAATATGTATGACCTAAATTTATTTTGTATTTCTTACAGGGCTGTTTAGAAACCAGAAAATATTAAGAGAATATAGAGATTTCTTGGGAAACACCAAGGTAGGGATCTATTTCTAATAATGTATGTGTATGCATTGCACAGCAAAACCCTAATACAAGGCCACTGTGAAATTTTAGCATGCTTGTGATTTTAATCCAAGGTTTTCTTGAGCACATTGTAGCTTACTGAATTACAGTCTATTAGTTTCTGATTTTCTTGAAATTTAAAAAACTGGGATATGTTTTTTTAAAATTCATGACCGTGTTATGAACCTTGAGCATGTAGATACAGGCGAAGGAAAAGACTATTTTCACAGGTTTTAGCAAGATTTCTCCTTCTCATAGACATCTTTAATCAGTGGACGCTATTGTCTGACATTGTTACTAAACATCCAGAGTACATTCCCTCTCCCACTCTGTAAAATAGCTATTGGTTACCTTTTTCTCTCTTCCCAAACTTCCTATAGCCTCACTCTTTACTTTTCCGCTGTTGACTTTGCTTCACACTTCATTGAAAAATTAGATGTGATTTGACCAAAGTACCTCATCTTTTCATCAGCAAATTTGATATACTTTTCTTTGCCATTCATTATATTCAAGACTTCTTAATTTCCACTTTCCCTCTGATGCCTGTGTTTCTGGTGGACCCTCAGCTGCTGCTGCCTCTTGCTGTGGGATACCTGAGGCTGGTGGGACCTGCCTTTACATCTGTTTCACGTGGGGAATCATCCTCACCAGGTTTTTCAGTAGTAGCTGTTGACTTCTGAAGTCTGTGTTATTGGAGGTCTTATGACAACTAATACTCCTCAGCTTTCAAAGGTTCCAGGTTTTGAATAGAATTTTTTTCTCTTACAATCTTTTCTTTGTTTTTTGGATAGGATAAAACTGGTATTTCATTTCCCTCTATTGTTCCCGTTTCTTTTCGGAATGCTGCTCTCCCACTGAAGATGGTTGTTTTCCCTCTCTAAAACCTGGTGCTAATCCTGTTTGCTGAAATTAAACATCTTTTTTATTTCTGACCCAGACGGTTGTTTTTCTATTATACTCTTTCTTCTTTGTCTCATGGGAACTCTAATAATGAGATAAATGAAGTCACGGTGCTCTGGCTCTGCCAAAAGTGTTCTCTCATCAGGGCAATAAGTAACCCTCTCATATCTAATTTCTCATTGTCCCTTTTCTACATTTCCTCTTTAATATGTTTCTCCTTTCTTGTGCCTTCCCTTGTATATCTGATTTTGTGTATTTCTTGGTATGGTCCTTCAGAGAACTGGAAGTACCTTTATCTCCATTTTATATATTTATCTCCACAATAATAGTATTGCCCTGAAATGTACCAATAATGCTTCTGAGCAGTTCATGCTGCCTTTCCTGGTAGTCCTCTGAAATCTATCCAGATTTTCTATACTTTTCCTAATATAAAAGAAACTTGTTTTTTGTGTAAATTTTCAAATATATATAAAAATAGAAAAAATAGGAGTATTAGTTGAATATCTAGTTTTCGTAATCAACATTTTGCCATCCTGAAAAGGGACAGTTCTCCAGTTGCACGTATTGTGGAATTTATGGGTGGCTTTTATAAGATCCTTCCCAAGAGGGTTGTGGGTCCTGGCTTCTTGTGATTTCTTTTTCAGATTTTGATTCTCTTTTGATATTTCCTTGGCCTTGTCATTATTTCTAATTACCACCAATACCCTCTTTATCAGAGTGGCTTGAGCTCAGAGCTCTGCGAATCTCTTTTTCCTTATTGTTTTCCTTACTGTTTCTTATTCTTAAAGATCTCAATTCCTCTCCCTGTCTTGTCCCTCCCATAAGTATTCGAACCTTTCTTTTGTTTTTCACCTTATGTGTCATTTGTTTACTGCTTATATTCATTTTCTACGTCCTGTATTAATTTCATTAAGTTTTTTCTCTGTTCAACCAAAGGGTACAACATATTCTTATTATAATAAAACATACACTCTGTTATCAATAAACAGTAGAACTCAGATATTTAGAACCATGATCAGAGTTTATAGTTTACAAATCTAAGTACAAGTTGAAGCCATATGGACAAAGTTTGTTCCTGCATAGTTCTGTCTCTGAACCCAGAAGGCAGCTCAATACAGAATTGGGGCATTGGGTTTCACTATATTGCAAGGCCTGGCCCAACAACACTTTATAGTTGGAAGCTCACCCCTTTGCTCTGTTGTCCATGTGGAACTTAAGAAGTGCTTTTTAAGACCCTGTCCTGTAGAGTTAGCTGAAAAACATGGTAGAAGTGTAAAAAAAAAAGCATTTTGATTCCTTAATGCCTGAAATGGAATCTCTCCTCACCTTTCTTTGTAGTATTAGGCCGATTCGCCTCTATAGAATTCAAGTTTATGTGGTAATACTCAGCTCACAGGGCCTGCACCTTCATGGAGGTCCGTTCCTGCTTATTCCAGACCACTGTGTCCTGCCCGCCAGGGGACAGAATTGCTGTCAGCTGTGGTGATTACTAAGCACAAAGTCTTACATAGCATGGCCCTGCTAAAAGCCGCAAACTTCACTCCCGATTTGTTACCCTCATCTGTTAGAACTTAAAGACTCTTTATTTGGACTTACTGAGTAAATTGCCCAGGTACAGAGCCATGGAAGAACAGAACAGAATGAGTTCCAAATCCTAAAATAAAGGAGGGAGCTTAGCACGCCCACAATTCTCTCAAACTTACCGGTTGACTTTCCTCACTAAACTTAGTCTCCAGGGGGCAGTAGGAGGAGGGGAAGCCTGTGTGTGGAGGTTGGGGTGGAGAGAAATCTCTCCTCATGGCAATCAGAAAAGTAAGGAAGAAGTATTCAAGTGTCTGCCACCAGTAGAAAGTGTTCCTCTTCCTTGGAGCCTTTTGTTTTCTAGGAGCTCAAGGTGATCTCCTGTTTGTTTTCTTTTTTCCTCTTTTTAATTCTTCCTCCTCCTCTGTCTCTTTTGCAAAGGACTCTGCTTCTTTATCCAACGTCCAAATGTTAGAGATTCTTTATGGCTCTCTTATTACTTTAAATCCATTAGCAAGTCCCACTGGCATTTTCTCTAAAGTAGATTCCTAGTGGTACGACTTCTTAACATGTACCTTATTGAAACTTTAGTCTAAACCATCATCATCTCTTACCTGAATACCCTCCTAATTGAGTTCTCCACCTTTTGCTTTTTCTCCACATTATAAACTATATCTTTTAAAAACATGAATCAGACTATGTCAAGTCTCTGCTTAAAATTGGGATAATTTTAAACAGCGACTTGACATAGAATACTATTCAGAATCCTTTCTACAGTCTACAAAATCCTGTGGGATATGGCCCCTGCCTGTACGTCTCTGGCCTTAGCTCCTGCCATTTTCCTTTTTCTCTTTGCTCCTGCCACGTTGCTCTTATTTTTGTCCTTTCTGTAATCAAACTTGTTTCTGTTTCAGAGTCTCTGAACTTGCTGCATATTCTGAGTGAAACATTCTTCTTCCAGATCTTTTTGTGATTACCTCCTTCTCGTCATTGGGTCTTTCCCTGACTGCTCTAGCTAGAGTGACCCTTCCCACCACACACCCTCTGCACTGCTGCGTTACACACTCTCTCAGTGCTCTGCTTTGTTTTCTTTATTGTAGTTATCACTATCTGATGTTATACACTTGTTTGTACATTTAGTCTCTGTCCTCCTGTACTAGACTGAGATCTGTGAAGGTAGGAACTCTGTCTTGCTCACTGTCAGGCCCCAGCATCCAGAACGGTGCCAGGTAGGTAGTAGTTACACAGTATGCATTTCCTGAATAAATGATGTAAGGCAGAATATATAAAGTACTTGTAGCAGAGTATTTCTATGTGGGTGATCAAGGCAGACTCTATGTGCAGAGGTGACACTTTATGTAGAAAGGTGACAAGGATGGGTAAAACTTAGACTGCAGTGGAAGACAAAGACATTCCAGGGAGAGGGAACAATATGAGAAAAGCCAAAGAAAATACATATTCAGGCAACAACAAAAGAAAATTTAGCTCAAGAAAAAATTTCCTGGAATGTATCTCCCTACTTGTTTTGTTCTTTTTTGTTTTGGTCTGTTTTGGAATTAAACATACTATTTTCACTACAGAGCTCTTTTTCTGAGAGAGCAGTCAGGAGTTGAATTAGAGCAGCAAACTTGCTGGCTTTGGTTGTTCCTTTTTTGAAAAAGCTAAGAAGTTAAGAAATGGAAAAATTTTAGAGTGTATGGATTTTAGTTCGATGCATTTTTATCACTTTATTACTAGTTTTTGTGCAGGCAACTCAGATCCTTTCTATAAGTAGGCAGGACGTGAATTGTAAGGAGACAGAAAAAAACTAAGTTCTGGAAAAGGATCCAGATAGGCTTTTTAACACATTGACTGCCATGTGAGTTGTATTTAACTCACTCTAGTTTTGACCCTGGGGCCACGTGAAGCATATATAAAATCTTGTTGATGTTCTTATTACAATTAGTATTGACAATTTAATTGTAAAAGCATGGATTAAGTGATTAGAAGTCAATAAATATCGTTTTTCTATTTACATTTGCTTTAAATTACACTCTAAGTTTTTATTCTATTTTCATAATAAAACACTGTGGCCCCAAGGAAAAGTTTGTGGGTTTTTGTGTGTGGCAGTCAATGTGTTAAAGAAGAGAGTCTAGAGAAAAATAACTCAATAAGTCAAACTTGTTGTTCAGAAGTTTTGATAGAGGAGAAATTTTTTGGTGTGTTGGGGCCACCAATTGTAGTACTTCTCTGGGAAATTTTGGAGGTTTTCTGTTTTTGTTGTTTCACAGCCACGCTCTAGAACAGCATCAGTGTTCTTCAAGGGACCAGGAAAAGTGGTGATGGTTGCCATTTGCATGTGAGTATTGGAATATAAGCCTTCTAAAACTGAAATATGTTCTTTTAATGTATGTATCTTTAAATATATAAATTTATTACTTGCTAGCTACAGAATTCAAGGTTTATGTTTCAGGAAGAAGTTAAGTAAGTCTGTTTTCAATAAAGTGGTGGGGGAAGAGTATGAGTTCATAGAGACACTATCTTGTGCTCTGTATATTTTTAATGTGATTAAGATCTAAGAATAATTGCTATCTGAAAACCCTCTCTTATTTTTATGGGAGTTAATAGAAGTCTTTTTTCTAACAGTTAGATTGGCCAAGGTTACTTTTAGAGTAACTAAATGAACCTGGGTTACAGCTACTGAAGAATATCTTTATACTTGTTGTTTTTCTCCCACGTACTTGGGAAGAACATAATTGATGTTTTTGCTCTTTCTTTTTTCCTTTGTCTTATAGATTCCTATTGTTTTATTTACCTTTTGTCCATTTTGATGATTATTTTAGGATATATGAAAGCATCAATTCTATAATTTGTTCTTTTTAAAAAATTTTTAATTGATAAATAATAATTGTAAATATTCGTGGGATACATAGTGATGTTTCAGTACATAAGCGAGTCAGATCAGGGTAATTAGCATATTCATCATCTCCAACATTTATTGTTTGTTGTGATGACGATGGAATAACTAGAGTAGTCGTGGTACAAACAGAGAGACATGATAGGCTCAAGTCGCTCGTAGACGGCATGGTCAAGATGGTGCCCAGGTTTCTTGGATAATTGGATAAATATTGCACCATTCACTGAGACGAGATTGGAAGGAGGGACAGGTGGGAGCAGAGAAAGTGATGAATTTATGTTTGAGTTTGAGGTGTGTATATGCACCCAGGTGGAGGTAGTCACCAGGTTCAGTTCTTCTCACCAGTAAAACGGGGATAGTAATTATAGCTTTCCTTATGGAAGAATATATGTGATGTATGTAAATTACTTACAGTACCTGGTACATGATACATACTTAAGTATTATTCTTAATATACATTGCTCTGAAGCTCATGGGGGGAGATCTGGGTTAGAGATTTAGAGTTGAGAGTTACTAGTGTATAGATGATAATTAAAGCCATCAGAGTAGTTAAGATCACCCAGGGAATGTATACATAGTGTGAGGAAGAAAAAGCCCTCCGGAAAAAACCTTGAAGAATGCTAACATTTAAGAAATGGGTGGAGGAAAAAGAGCCACAGATGAGTTTGAGGAAGAGTAGTGAGCAAGGTAGGAAGAAAGCCAGGAGTATTATGGAAGCCAAGGAAAAACAATGTTTAAAGAAAGTAGTGGCATATGCTTCCAAGAGGTTAAGGAAAATATTTAAATGTTTCCAGTAATTTAGTAGCAAGGAATGGTAGGTGGTATTGATAAGAACAATCTAATAAGATAATGAAGACAGGAAGCTACAGGTTAGTGGATTGAAGACTTAATAAAAAGTAAAAACTGAGACAGCAAGAATAGATACAATTTTTTCAAGAAATTATCTGAGATGGAGGAGGGGGAACAGGGGTAGCTAGAAGGGGTTGTACAGTTTCCTCATTTATAAAATGAGGGTGTTTGTATTTGTACTATAGAGTTGCAACTGAACATGCTCAGTCACTAGCATGATGCCTGAGGTAAATCATATTAGTTGGTACTGTTGGGATCTGTGCAGTTCGCTCCTCACAGTTAACCATGTTTACTTTAGCATCTCTGGTCTTCTGGTATGACCCTGAGACTGCTTTTTCTACACTTGTCCTCACCTCTGGCATCTGGCTGCTTAGCAAACAGACCCTCCCTGAAATCTCGCTTTGACACTGGCCTGCGGGACACTATCAAGTGCAGATCTTCTTTTACCTACCTAAAACTCAGAATTTCCTTTTAAATATCATCTTGTCGAATTATAGAACACTCTTTTCTCATCAGTTTTCAAAATGCCCTTAAGTAATTTGCTTACACATAGCATGTCTCTTCATTTGAGTATTTAATGGTACTATGTATTTTTCAAATTTGTACTCTTGTGACCTAAATAGTAGTATGTCCTTTAAGGTTAAGTATTCTTTTAAATTTATTTTTAACAGAATCTAGTATAGAGGTTTATACAGTTGATTAAATAAGTTTTTGGTAGAAATTTTTATCCAAACCTACACTAAGTTGTTTTCTCTTTTTCTCCTAGCAATGGATTAAACTGCTTCTTTAAATTTCTTGCCTGGATTTATACGGGTTCAGCAAGTATGTTCTCAGAAGCTATACACTCATTATCTGATACTTGTAATCAGGTGAGGATAAAAGCTTAAGCTTTAATCTGAAAGTTGATC
Source organism: Lepilemur septentrionalis (assembly GCA_963573855.1). Lineage (NCBI taxonomy): Eukaryota > Metazoa > Chordata > Mammalia > Primates > Lepilemuridae > Lepilemur > Lepilemur septentrionalis. Next base: position 28,221 of record CAUYMX010041363.1, read on the forward strand.
TGTTTAAAAGCTGAATGATTCGTGTAGTTGGCTCGTGGAAGAAAATGAAAATTGTGTTACATTTCAGCGATGAAGTGCAAAAAAATATAGTGATGGTATTTTAAAGCAAGTTGTTAAGCTTTAAGAACTTCCAGCAAAGGAATGTAAAGTATAAGATTATCAGTCACTAAGTGTTTGGGTAGAGGCTTTTTTTGTAGAAGAGAGTCTTATATTGAGTAGAAATTTGATCTCCAAATATGAGTTCTTAATGACTGTAAGAGCTAGTGAATTTACTTTTTTGAAAAAAGATACAAAACTGTCACATGTAAGTGATTAAAATGCTTTTATGTTAGACTAGTAGTTTGAATTACTTTCTTGAATTTGCAAATGAAAAATTTTTATGAAATTAAAATAACTTTTAAGCCCCCTTTGGCCTAAATTGTGAATACCAGAAACCGAAGCCTTTTTAAATAATATGGTAAAAATGTCTACTTTTGTATCATTTTATACTTTAAAGAGTATGATATGTTAAAAGAATACCTTTTCAGGCTGGGCACGGTGGCTCACGCCTGTAATCCTAGCACTCTGGGAGGCCGAGGCAGGTGGATTGCTCAAGGTCAGGAGTTCAAAACCAGCCTGAGCAAGAGCGAGACCCCGTCTCTATTAATAATAGAAAGAAATTAATTGGCCAACTAAATATATATAGAAAAAATTAGCCGGGCATGGTGGCGCATGCCTGTAGTCCCAGCTACTTGGGAGGCTGAGACAGAAGGATCGCTTCAGCCCAGGAGTTTGAGGTTGCTGTGAGCTAGGCTGATGCCATGGCACTCACTCTAGCCCGGGCAACAAAGTGAGACTCTGTCTCAAAAAAAAAAAAAAAAAAGAATACCTTTTCAGTATTTACTTATTTATACTCCTCTTACGTAAGAATAAATTTGGGAGAAATGCAGTGAAAGACATGGGTACAGTAAGAATATTTAAGACAAAGTTAAAAATAATAATAAAATGATAAGGTGCAAGGAGAGCAATATTAATTAAAAATTAATCCTGAGAACTCACCTAACTCACTATCAAATGGATTAAAACCCTTTGTAAAAGTAAGGAAAGAAGACAAGCAGTTGCCATTAGTACTGATAATCTTTGCCTTGAATTTAATTTTTATACTCAACAAATATTTAATAACTATTATCTGTATAATATTTTGCCAGTCAGTCATGGTGTGGGCTGGGAGGAGAGGGAATGGAAATTATATGTAATATATAATCTCTGTTTTCTTGAAAGCTTATCTTAACGTAGGGAAATCGAAATGCAGAAATATTTGTATGTATGGCAAAGAGATATGTATGAGGTTGTTAGTTTCAATATTAGTTTTTATTTAAAACACTGAAGACAATTTTTTAAGTGTTCATACTCTGAAATACTATTCAGGGGTTTGAAAGAATGTGGTAGTTAGCTTTGTGCTGCCCTTACTGACCTGGAATAATAACCATGATAAATTGAGTGAAAAATCAAGTTGCAAAATATTATATATAGAGCCTGCTTTTAACCATAGTGGACTCACAGGGACTGAATTTAGTCTCTTGCTATAAACAACTAAAAAACCTAGACAAGGTATATTGGACAATAGCATAAGACCATGATCCCTGAGAGATGGGAACCAAATGATTTGGACTCTGTGATCTCTCTGGCTTTTTGCTTGGAGACACATTTGGGATAGTAGAGCAGGATAGGAGCTGACAGTCTCATTGAGTTGAAAAGACAGAAATCAAAATTCAGGGTGTCTGAATTCAGGTGGCTAGAAATTACAAGGCAGAGTTCCACAGAGGAAGGAGACATAGACAAAAAGCTGTAGAAGTCTACGTAGGGATTTCCTTGAGTTTACTCTTTGCCGAATATCAAGTTACACACGTGTAAAGTGTGGGCATGAATCTGGGCAGAGAACCATCAGAGCAGTAAACTGAGCAATAAACTGATTAATTCCTAGATTTCCCACAGGGCTGGGATACATTCACATTCTGACCAGCTGAGCTAAGAGAGTCCTCATTGATTACCTAAGCCAACAGAAGGCTCACCTTGGCAGTAGGGTTAAGTTATGCTTAGTATAAAGGCTGTTCTAGAACCATCCCTAACAAACCTTTCTAAAAGCTCTAAAGGATCAAGCTGATCTGCAAGTAATTGAATGACTAGCCAGAGCAAAGCCTCACAGTCTTAAGGAAGACTCCAAAATCTAAAAACACTCAGTGTAACGTTCACAGTGTTTGGCTTCCAGTGTTAAGACTACAGGACAGTCTAAGAGGCAAGAAAATCAGATCCATAACCAGGAGAAAAATCAGTCCGTAGAATCAGACTCAATTGACAGATGATAGAATTAGCAGACAAGGATATTAAATAGCTGTTACAACTATGTTTATGTATCGAAAGGAAGACGTGAACACAATGAGCAAAGAATTGAACGTATGAAAAAATAACCAAATGGAGCTGAAAAATATATCTGAAATGAAAAATTCACTGTATAGAGTTAACAGCAGATTAGACACGGCAAAAAAAAAAAAATTGTGAATCTGCATATGTAACAGTAGAACATAGCCATATTAGATACAGAGAGAAAGACAGACTGAAAAACAAGTGAAGGGAGCCTCAGTAGCCTATGGGACAGTATCCAGAGGATACTATCAAACATTTAGGGAAGAAGTAATACTAATAGTACACAGACTTTCAGAAATAGAGAAGGAAATGCTTCTCAGTTGCTCTGATGAGGCAGCACAGCCCTGACACCAAAACTTACAGTGTTGCTACAAGAGAAAAAAAAATACAGACTAGAATCCCTCATGAACATAGATGTAAAAATCCTTAAAATATAATTAGATTGAGTCTAGCTATATATAAAAGTGATAGTATATCATAATTGAGTATTATTCCAGGAATGTAAGGTTGGTTTAAAATTCAAAATCAATAAGTGTTGAAGGTTAATATGCAGAAATCAGTTATGTTTCTACTATCAGCAAATAAATGGAGAATGAAATTTTAATAAACTCCACTTATATTAGGTTGGTGCAAAAGTAATTGTGGTTTTGGATCGTGATTTTTAAATCATTATAACTAGGTTTTTTAAAGATGGAATGGCACGATTCTTAAAATTTACTTCAGAATGTTCATGAGGGAGTAGATGTGGATTAAATAAAACAGATTTGGTCATATATTTATAATTGATGGAGCTTAGTGATGGGTAATTTGAGGTTATTATAATGTTCTGTTGAGTTTTTTGAATTATTCTGTCCATCTGTATGTTAGAAAATTTTCATAAAATAAAGTGCACAAAGACACTACATATAGATTGTGATCATATTTTTAAGCACACACACCTTCTCCTTGAAATCCAGCACAAAAAATATTCACACAAGCAACATTAAAAACTGCATAGAGGTGTATATAAAGACAGTACAAAATATACTGCAGACTCTTAAAAGGTTCCCTCTCCTATACTGTTTGGATTTCTTTCTAATGAGCATGGATTAGTTTTGGAACTGGAAAAATAAATGAATTTTTGTAAAAGACTGAATAAGACAAGAGGTAAATAAAAGTTTGAGAACTCCTAGGTTAAGAGTATGTCTTAATTAGAGTTTTCGAAAAGGCTTTGATGAAAAAGGTTTCCGTTGGGCCTTACTGAATAGATGGAAATTGTATTTTTCATGTCCTTTTGGAAACTTTCTTTTGAGATCTATAATAACATTTAAAAATTTTTAATTCATTGTAATATTTTTATGCCATAATATTTTTTTCTTCACTTTTTGAGAGACTAAAAGACTTCCAACTTTTAAATTAGACCTGTGTCTCTAGTTTTGCAAATTCTGTGATAATTCATTTTGGAAAAACTTTTTGCTAAATAATGCACAGCACATCCTTTAATATTAACTCATATGAATTTTTTGAGCACCTGAGTTTGCAATGTAAGTGTTCAGAAGAAGCGACAGTTCGTGCTCTGTCTTCTGTAAGCAGTTTATACGCATGTAAAACAACTAGAGAGGTCTTTCAAGGCACCTTTTAAGCAGCTGCTGGATGGTCGATGGTATGGTACTGAAGGAACCCCAGAAGAGGGACGGGTGATGTTGGGGTGGGGTGCACTGATAATGCTTCTTAGCTGCTAGACATTCATGCTTATTGTGTTGAAAACCAAACAGATCATATGTACAAAACTTAACATACACGTGTATGTTCTAAATGTGCAGGAAAAAGGTCTGGTGGGACACATGTCAAACACAGCTGTGATTCTGTCCTGCCTCTGAGGGAAAACAGGATATGAGATGATCTGTGATACTTGATTTTTATAAGAACTAAGAAATATGGTCCATGTTCAGTTTATAAAATAGTTGATAATATCTCACACTAAATTGTACAGCCAGCCTGAATATTAAGGATTTTAAAAATATTCCTTGAATGTTTTTCAAATATTATAAACACACATATGTATATATATATAATCATACATGTGAATTAATAATGACCATGTCAATTTTAGTAGGTTTATGAAAATTATATGTTCCTCTTAATGTGCACTCATTTTCTTAGTTTAATTCACTGAAAACACAGTTTAATTCACTGTGTTTTAGGTAGTTTACCCCCTTTTTCTATGGGATTCAGTAGAAAAATATCTTAAAATATTCTGCATATTTAGGGTAAGAATTCCAATATCAAAATATATAAATCCAGTATGTATTTGCTTTAACTATTTTCAAGGTGGTTTGATCTCTGTATTTTTATTAGAAAAAACGTTTCTATTAAGTGTCTTACAGCCCACAGAGACACTTCATCTGGGAAGAATTTGGTTATCTAGAAGCTTTACCTGTGTGATTATTTGGCATCATGCTGAAAGAAAAGCAAAGCCCTAGATCAGTCAGATAGTATCACATGGGGAATTCACTCAGAGGCTTTGTGTTTTATTAAATAGGTCTATAAGGTAGTCTTGTGTAGTTTCTAAATTCATACCAAATGAGACTAAAGGGTTTTAGTACTGATATTGAGAGGTTCCAGGTGATAACTCTTTAACAAAGGATAAAAATTTTAAAACCAAATAAATAGAAATGAAAGAAGAAAAGGAAGAAAAGATGAAGGCGAGTGAGAAAGGAAAGGGAGAGAGGAAGGAAAGAAAGAAAATGCGATCATACTTCCTGTGCATGCTTTTGCAGTTTTATGAGAAATGTATGTGTCCGTCTGCAATTTATACTGTTTGAACTTTTTACTGTCTTTTATTTGTACAGCTATGCAAGTTACTCTTCCTGTAAAAGATCAGATATTACAGACCAGCTTTATCTTCCTTCTCTCTTCAGAGATATAAACATAGTTAAATGTGTGTTTTTCCAGACATTTTCCTGTGCTTTACATTATGTGTAGTTTACCAAAACTGTATAACATAAATTGTTCTGTTCTGTACATACTGTTCCTGACTTGCTTTTTTCCCCCTTCCACTTAATGGTATATCTAGGAGCATTATTCATGTCAGTACAGAAAGCTCTACCCTAACCCCGTTCTTTTAAACTGCTGTAGAAATAATTTATGGTTTATCATTTATTTTACCATTCCCAATTAATGGATGTTTAGGTTGCCTTCATGTTTTTCATCATTATGAACAATGGTGTTTTGAGCCCTTTGGGTTCATCTTTATTTTTCTAAGGTGAGTACTGGAAGCCAGAATTGCTGGACCATTGGACGTGCATACGTCAGGTGTTTGTCAGTGTCAGCTTGCGCCCTCCAGACCGGCTGTACCATGTTGCGCTTGCCACCTTGCTAATGACTATTCACCTTTCTTCCTTCTTCTCCATAGGGGTTACTTGCGCTGGGCATCAGTAAGTCTGTTCAGACACCAGATCCTTCTCATCCGTAAGGACATTGCCTTTATTTTGTTTTTGTTTGTTTTGGCGACAAGTCATTGAAATAAAAGCAACTGAATTTCAGAAATCTCCTGCAATTTATATATCTGCAGTTTGTTAAAGATTGATCATTTCTTCTACTGTGGTATCTAAAATGCAGGACTCACCGCTGTGTCAAAGTAAATTCAAGGTATAATTTGAAAATGGAGTTTAAATTATTTGTATTCTTTGTAACACAGCATGGAGATCTTGTCTTATCCATATTTGATAACATATTTGATAACATAAAGCACATATTTTGATATTATAAGTCTATTTTATTTTGGTTCAGGGAGACATATATTCCAGATTTAGACCCATAGGCTACCTGGTCTAAAATTTCGGTGATAACATCTGTTAAATACATACTTATTTTAATCGTACTGTTGTGATTGGGAAATAGTATTTTGTTAATGTTTCAAAATTATTTATTTGTAAAATGAGCATACTTTTAAAAATATATTACTTTGAATCATGCCCATTATTCTAAATATGGAATGTGTCATGAACTTGTGTGTCATCCCTGCACAGGAGCCATCCCAATCCTCTCTATCTTTCCAGTTTTAGTATTTGTGCTGCTGAGATAAGCACCCTACTTACTATTTGATACAGAGATGTTTTTCTGTTGCTTCTACTAACAGAATCATCTAAAACTTTGAATTCCACATACATCATTTTTTTACTAGCTTCAGTAATAGAATTTGATCAAGCTTAAGACAAAAAAAATGCACTGTTATTTCTGTAAAGGAATCTATTCTTTACAAATGCCTCTCTTTACTTGAAAACAAGGAACTACTGTTAACTTATAAGTAATAACATATTTGAATATCCTATCACTATCAGTAAGCTAGTATAGAAAACAGCTGGTTCTCTAGTCTGCCAATTACCATTTCTAGAATTTTTCTTTTTTTTTTCTTAGCCAGTTTTATATACCAAAGTTTTAAAAACAGAGGGTGAAAGTTTTAATTTTTGGTTGTACAGATTTTTTCTTGAGATATTTTTAATTATCTGCTTTAGTGCTGCCCAACAGAATTTTCTTCAATGATGGAAATACTTTATATCTGTCCAATAGGGTGGTCACTACATGTGGCTTTTGAGCCCCGGAAATGTGGCTAGTGCAACTGAAGAACCAAATTATGAACTATATTCAGTTTTAATTAATTTAAATTGCCACATGTGGCTAGTAGCTTATCATATTGGACAGTGTAGATCTACACAATTAAAACATTCAATAAGAACTTACAAATTCCTTGAAAACACCTAAAATGAAATTAATGCCATTCAATTTATATTTTAATTTACTTTAACTTAAATTAATATATATCCTATATTACTTTGGGGGGAAACTTTAGAAGAAAGTAAATTTTTCTAAATGAGCTAGTTGTCACATTGTTGCATCTGTGAACTGGGAATTCCCTATGGCAAGATTACATCTTTGCAAAACAGAATTTGAACAGCAGCTTGATGAAGAATTCTTGTTTACATTTCTGTCTCCTAGAAGGGTGCCGTAGAGTTTGGGTATGGGAGTAAATTTCCCAGGAAATATTTTTATGAATGAGTGACTCTTTTCTTCCTATAGTGTGTCATGTTTTTTAGTCCTTTTAATGCTGAACATTGTATTGGTACTTACAGTAATACCAAACAATGTACATATTGACCAGAGATGCTTGAAAATAATTGAGATTTTAAAACCACGAAAACCTTCACCCTTTTGGGTGAAGTCTTAGTTCTAATAATAGTTGATAGTTGCTATGTGCTATTCAGAACTATTTAGAACCAGTAATAAACTATAGTAAACTGTTCAATGTCAAGCATCAAATTATAGGTAATATAAATCATATATTGGCTGCAAAAAAGGACTAAAATACTCAATTAGAAGCTGCATTACAAGGAAATTTAAATATTACCCCATTCAGCATCTGAATGCATTTCTAAAAAGATGAATTTTACCAGCGTCTGTAGTACATGATAGTCAGGTAGCTCTACTAAATCAAAACAGACTATATGGAAAAGGGATTAGAAAATATTTCAATTAAATGATACTCACTTTATTTTTATATGTTTTCAAAGAACTTGCAGTATTTTTCTACTTTATAGATTGCTTTTCTGATTAGATTTGAGTTTGATTTGATTAGATTTACATTTTAACTTAAATATAAAACTATAACATCTTGATATTCTAAGATTTTTTTGTTGTCTTTTTCATTGACCTGTTAAGCATATATTTTGTAAAGGAAACCATTTGTACTCCTTAAAAGCTATATTACCTTCTTTTTTATTTTTCAGGTATGGATTTTCAAATATGCGCTATATTTCTTCACTCATTAGTGGTGTTGGTATTTTCATGATGGGTGCAGGACTGTCGTGGTACCATGGAGTCATGGGATTGCTGCATCCACAACCAATGGAATCCCTTCTATGGGTAATCGTCTGTGACATAGAGATTGAGAACAACAGAATGAAGTAATAGGAAGTAATACGACATAGTGATTGAGTACAATAGAGTGCCTTTGTCATATTGATGTCAAAGAACGAGAATAGCATGTAGCCTCATTTTGGGATGTGGGGTGCTTCTCCGTTTTGGGCCCTAGCCAGAACTGGACAGAATCAAGCTCCTTTTAACCTCCCCTTACACCATACACGTCTGCTAAACTTCGCTTGTTTACATTGGTTATTCACTAGTTTCCTGCAGTTTTTATTGACTAAGGTTCTTCCCATAATACATTTCCTATAATTAAAACAGACAGACAGATGTATTGTCTCCATTCTGAAAAAGTTTGGCCACTTCGTAGATACCTCATTGTCTTAGCATTCATCCAGTTTGTACATTGTCACTTTACAGAGGCAAAGCAATCTCTGGAGTTACAGATAAAGTAATTATTAATAGTTAAATTTTCAGTTGTGTCTAAGTTTTAAAGTTTCTAGAAGCTCTTGTGACCTTTAGTAACTAAATGGGGTTCTGTTAATCTGTGGCCCTTTGTTAAATAAATAATAGATTGAACACACCATAAACCAGTTTATCTTTATTAGATACTATTTTGCAGTCCTTGGCCGATATATGCTGTCTCCTTTTATTGGATGATGAATGTGTCTTAAATACTTTCAGGAACAAGATGGAAGGGTTAAAAATAGTTACAGGGAAGTTTAGCTACTATTTTAGTTTGGTTTCAGATGAGAGATTGAGTGGAAAGAGCCTAGAATTGAGACTAGAAAGCTTGCATTCTAGTTCTGACTTTGCAATCACTCTGTGTACTCAGGCAAATCACTTAACCTTGGAAGATCTCAGTTTCCTTAGAAGAATTTTAAGAGTGTTGGACTAGCTCCAAAATTTTCAAACCTCTATTTTAGGAAAGCTTAGGGTTCCAAAAAGGTATATTGAAAATTCTCTAGATGTTTGGCTTGAATTTCATTAAATTTTTTTTTTTTTTATGTTGCTAGCTTAACTCTATTTGTACACCTTGGAATAAAGCTTCTCTTGCCATCTTTATTTAGTTGAAGAATGTCCTAGAACTGCGAGGAAAGTAGTGTTACCAAAAAAAGTAGCTGATTACTGTTTATGACTACTTACCTTCTGACTCAGGATTCTCTTAGTACTGGGCATCCAAGCAAAATCCAGAAGTTAACTTGAGCATGAGTGTGGATCTTACTGCATCTGTGTCCACACCCCAGATTTTAAATATTTGTTCATGTCATTGTCCTCTTCTGAGTTGTTTCCCATTAGTATCTTTCTTGTCTGGCTCAGATTTGAATTTATGTTGTTTAGACATTACAGACTTTTATGCATGAACAGTTGTAATTCTTTGGTGAAATACTGAATTTATGATCTATTTTCATATTTATTTTCTAGGCATATTGTATTTTAGCAGGATCATTGATATCTGAAGGAGGTATGTGCTGTCACAAAGTTTCTTTATTCTTAACTTAGTAATACGTATTCAGCAGTCCATTATAGCTTGCTGCGTTCCATTGATTAAAGAAAAATGTGGGAATAGGAATCTAAGCTTTGTTTACTTTTAGGGAATAAAGTCTTTGTATAGTATATTATGATGATTCCTATAATGGATGAGTCTGGGGTGGGAAACCTGTGGCCTTAAGGCCACATGTGGCCCTCTAGATCCTTAGGTGTAGCCTTTTGGCTGAATCCAGAGGATTTGTTCTGGAAAATTTGGATTCAGTCAAAAGGCCACCCTAATGATCTAGAAGGCCACATATGGCCTTAAGGCTGCAGTTCCCCACGCCTGGATGAGGACAGGGGAAAGTATGTTTGGTTCTTGAGTATTATATCACAATGCTCAGAACATTTGAAGTGGAGTATGCAAACATAACTATATAGAATTTTTATTTTTATATATGCTAATATTTTTTAGAGGTAAGGTCTTGCTTTTTTGCCCAGGCTGGCCTTGAGCTCGTGGGCTCAATTGATCTTCTTTCCTCTGCCTCCTGAGTAACTAGGATTAAAGGCATGTGCCACTGTAGCCAGTTTATCCTGAATTTTTAAAAATCAGGTTTTGGTAGTGTTAATCAAAAGGCTCTCCCTTTTTGCGGTATGAATATTTCAACATTTCTGAAATACACAGCTATAGCAGTATTGTGACAGAGAACTAGTATCAGTATGAAACTGCCTCATTTACTGCTCTGTTCATAGTACGTTTACTCTGGGAACATTGTCACCTTCTATGTATAGCGTTCCCTTCATCTGTTATTTATTTATTTTTTGGTCAAGTGAAGCAGTGGGAGTGGATAAGTATTTTTTAATTAATACTATTCTGAATTGGCAGATTGATCATAATTGCATATGTTTTGGGGCCTCTCATCTTTGATAGTTTGTACAATGTCGATAGCACCACCTGCCTCCAAAGCTGGGAAGGATCAAAAGTGGTCATGCTTCGTGTGGTTCCTGCCAAATAGAAGCTGTTCAGTAAATTAAGGATGTTGGTATAGTAATTATATTTAGTTAGTATGGTTTAGAAATGGGGGGTTCATTTTATTATCATGATTAATTGGGGTCTGAATGACTAGTCAGTGCGGGACTTTTCCTGACTGCCAGCCCTGGCATTGAAATGTTGTGCTTATTTACTTACCTTTGAGATGCTGTCTTTAAAGTTTAGAGGCACAAAGTTTCTTCCTTGCTAACATAAATGCTTTTCTTTCAGCAACACTTGTTGTTGCCGTAAATGAACTTCGTAGGAGTGCTCGGGCCAAAGGAATGTCATTTTACAAGTATGGTATGTATTCTAGAAGCCAGGTATTTATTTCATCTCCTTTATTTGCTTAAAATTACTTAGTACTATTGCTTTCTTCCTAATAGATGTGTTCAAAATACATCTCACTGTCAAGTCCTATGTAGCTCTTATGTATACTTAAGCTCTTTTAAAAAGAGAAATGTAATGCAATTTGAACATGGATACTTTATATTTGGATTTGGCTTAAGTAAACCACTGTATTTGTATATATGCTTCTATAACTTGAGAAAGCAATTTGACTTTATATATAAGTTATTGTTGACATTTAAGCCAAGAAATTATGTTTACAGTGAACAAGGTTTTTAAAATCATGATCTCTCATACGTTTTTATCTTAATTTATATCTTGATTTTACTTGGATACTTACTAAATGGTTACCTGATAGTGTCAAGTTTCGATTTCAGAAATTTTCTTTTCTTGTCTCTCCCCCAATGATTAAGTAATGGAAAGCCGTGATCCTAGTACGAATGTTGTATTATTGGAAGACACTGCAGCAGTTTTGGGAGTAATAATAGCAGCCACTTGCATGGGTCTTACTTCAATAACAGGTGACTGTTTCTTAAATTACAGGTGATTTATTTGTACTGCTTAAGTAATTCTTTAATATGTGGGAATTTTCTCTTACTGCCTCATTGAATAATATTAAACCAATAGATTGTTCAGTGTTAATTCCACACTAATCATTGGTTTGTATAAGAGATTTAGTGAAAGTATTCATTCAGGTTTCTTTGAATTAGAAATTTCTCTGAATTAGAAATGAGAAAGGCTGTTAGTAGAAGATTTCTATAATGCTCTAAACCTTTCTAGCTGTGACTTAATAAATTATGCAGTCACTCTGAACCTTAAATTCTTTACCTGTAACACTTGGATAATATTTTCCTTAGTAACTTAACAGGTTAATTAAGATAGTATGAGAGAGAACTTTAATAAACTCTAAAGTTCTAAATAAACACACAGCAGGTCCTTAAATTACGTTGTTTCATTCAACGCTGTTTCATTATAAGGTTGACGGGGGTGGGGGGGAACAGTCAATTCCTGGCTGGGGCCACTGTCCGTGTGGAGTTGGTGTGTTCTCATGTCTGTGTGGAGTTGGCGTGTTCTCCCCATGTCTGCTTGGAGCTGGCATGTTCTCACCATGTCTGCATGGAGTTGGCGTGTTCTCACCATGTCTGTGGGAGTTGGTGTGTTCTCCCCATGTCTGTGTGGAGTTGGTGTGTTCTCCCCATGTCTGTAATATGCTATAGTAACGACTCTTGTTTGTGTTGGTTTCATTATATATAGTTGTTTCTCTTGAAGTCTCAGTTTCCAAGAACATATATTGACAGTGTTAAGTGAGGACTTATCGAATACTGTGGCTCTTGTTCATTGGTCTTTGTCCACACTTACTGCCAATAATAACTGCCATTGCCTTCCTGTTTCCTTAACGCTCTTTACGTCGGTTCCACCCTCATTTCGGTAGCTGGTTAAGTGTTTGAGGGCCAGTACAAGGCAAGTAAATGAGAAGACAGAAACTCCATTTTATTTTTATGTTCTAAAGCAAAAGAACCATTTGGTATGAAAAGACTCAATTTATGAAGTTGGAATTCTCTTGGAATGGAACTTTTTTCATTCCTCTCCATTTGTTCTTATACATTTAAAATAATTTCAGGTGACAAGCTTCCACAGTTCTTCATCGTTGCTTCAAATAGTGGCTTTCTCATTTTGAATGCACATTTTAAGACTGTATCAGCATTCTACGATACTCATTATGGTCCTAAATATTTGTAAGAACTATTGTTTTTTTGATTGACCTTATAGTTTTAGATGCTTTTCGTATATAAATTATTAGCAAAATTTTAGGCTTATGAAAAGTATGACTTAAGTCAACTTTTAAGAAAAATACAGAATGCTTTATGAGTTTGCATGTCATTTGCTCAGAGGTCATGCTGGATTTCTCTGCATCCTTCCAATTGTATATGTCCTAATGAAGTCAGCACAAGTCAACTTTTAATAGATTTATTTTATTTTACATAATAATAGAAGCCATTCAAACTGAACTTACAAAAACATGTATATGTTTCACATGAATTAAATTTTATTCAATTAACTAATTTATTTAAATTAAATTTGAGTAGCACACCAAGAAATATTTTCTTTAAAAAGTATTTTCTTCCAGCTAATACTCCTGTGATTTCTGTAGGATTATTTACATACAAGTATATTTTTAAATAAAAATAATTCTTTTGGATTTCTAAAGAACTGTATTTGGTTTTGAGCCCTATAATTACAAACCTTGTAGTGGATTATGTTTTACAAGGGATTATTTTTCACACTCACTGTAGATAAATGAGTTTACTTTTTAGTGTTAAATTTTGACTAAATGTTAATAAAACTAGTATGTAAATTAAGATTTTTAGCAAAATATATGTTGTGTCAAGCGTTAAAATAAATGTGATGGTATTTCATCTTTGGAATAAAAATACATTGTGTAAAATTTGTTATGAAGATTTAAAATATATTAATATTTATTGGTGTTTGCTATATAAATATTACCTGTACATTCATAGATAGTAACCCATAGTTTCTCATTGGTTCTGGGAGAGAATTAAGCCCTAACAATCTAAGGCAAATGTTAGAATCACCTGGAAGCCTTGGGAAGATGTAACTTCTGACTCAGAAGGTCTGGGATGAGCCCAAGAATCTGCATTTCTATCAAGTGGTGCTGATGCTGCCAGTCCAGAAAACACACTTTGAGAACTGCTACCTTAAGGCGCTCATAGCATGTAACGAATTAACTTCTCTCCTTTGTATCTAGAATGGTACTGACTGTGTGTAATCTTTGGTTGAAGGAGAAGAGAGTCACTTGTATTATTTTTGGTAGGGGGTAATTCTCTCACAGAACGATGGGAAGAATAAGAAAAAAATGGTGGTTTCTTGGACCTTTTGATGTCACAGTTATTTTGTCTGTCTGGTGTAGGGAAAGTGCAATTGATGTATCTGAAAGAAATGTACTCTTGTTCGTGTCACTGTGTATATGGTGCCTCTAGTCTGAAAGTGCTCTGAACCCATGTGATGACCAGATGCAGAAAGCATCTTAAACAGTTAAATTGAATAATACTCTTAAGTGATATGAAGCAAGTTGTGTCATCCCCATTTTGTAGTGTAGTAAAACTATCAGGAGTCATTAAAGGAAGTAATTAAAAGAATTAGGAATAAATTTCAAGTGCCTTGATGTACTAGTTTTGGTTCTTTGCTCTGTAAATGTCATTGAAATAATAGAAAATGTGTATTTACTGATTTCTTATGTGCTTTATTTAGGCAACCCACTGTATGACAGCCTGGGTTCTTTGGGTGTGGGCACCTTGTTGGGTGTGGTCTCAGCATTCCTCATCTACACGAACACAGAGGCGCTCCTAGGGCGGTCCATCCAGCCGGAACAGGTGCAGCGGCTGACTGAGCTCCTGGAGAACGACCCATCAGTAAGGTCAGCCTCTTCCCAGTGCCGCTACCAAGGCTTACAAAAAACGTACTGAAAAAGAGAAATGCTTGGGTTTATAAATGACACCAGAGGAAGTTTTGGATTCCTAGCCGGCAGAACTTTTTAAAATCTGTTACTTTTCAGAATTATAATTCAGAATTATAATCCTAGAGGGAAGCAAGAATGCATTTAGGAAACTCCTTAAAAGTTTCTGTAAATTCTGTATATTTAAACTTTTTAGAATAAGGAACAGTCAGATACAGTAGGGGTAGTTGGCTCCTTAGTGTGGAGCCTTTATATTAATGTTTCTATTTGCCTTATATTTGTATTGCAATTACTAATTGAACGTATTTTAAAAGATTTTTATTCATGGGAAGATGATGACCAAATTAAATACAACGTATATTTCTTTTGAAAACAGACTCCATTTTAGCTTGTTAAAAATTTTTTTCCTTATCTTTTAAATTGTGTAAGACTAAAGAACTGAAGACTTAGGAGATAATCAGCAGAAGAGATACAGAATTCTAATAGTACTTGTCAGTGAAATTCAGCATTATAGTTTTATAACAAAGGAAAAGAAAACTTCTGAAACCCTAATTTTCCACTAGCTATATATATATTTTTTCAAACTTTAAAATAAGAAGGTATTTTTCTTCTGAGTTATACTTGAAAGCTTTAAGTTAAATCTTTTAAAAATGACCTATATATCTGAATTAATACAATGTATTAGTGATTACTAGATTTATATTCTATGTCCTATATGTTTAATCTTGAAAAGTAGTTACCTCATTAGATCAAGATTATAAATTCAGAGTGGGGCATGGTGGCACGTGCCTGTAGGCCCAGCAACTTGGGAGGCTGAGGCAGGAGGATTGTTTGAGGTCAAGAGTTCGAGGCTGTAGTACACCGTGATCGTGCCTGTGAATAGCCATTGCACTCCAGCTTGGGTAACATACTGAGTCCCAGTCTCTTAAAAAAAGGATTAGAAGTTGAATATTGTTTTTTTTCCCCCATGCCTGCCTCCACCCAACTCAGAAGTTGAGCATTCTTAAAATCAGTACGAGACTTAGTAACTTAATGGTTTAGTTTTCTCTTTTGAAGACATCTAGTGTCTTAAGATGGTAGGTTAAGTTTTCATATGTTTCTTTTAACATAGATATTTGTAGCTATATATATATATATTTTTTTTAAGTACTATTTTCTCTGCATTCTGTAAATTTTGTTATGATATATATATGTGTGTATATGTATATATATATATATTTTTGAGACAGTCTTATTCTGTTGCCCTGGCTGTTGTGCAGTGGCGTCTTCATACCTCACTGCAGCCTCAAACTCCTGGTCTCCAGTGATCCTCCTGCCTCAGCCTCCTGAGTAGCTGGGACTACAGGCATATGCCACCACGCCCAGCTAGTTTTTTCTATTTTTTGTAGAGACAGGGTCTCACTCTTGCTCAAGCTGATCTCTAACTCCTGAGCTCAAGTGATCCTCCTGCCTCAGCCTCCCAGAATGCTAGGATTACAGGCGTGAGCCACTGTGCCTGGTCTGTTATGTCATTTTTAGTCATATTACCATATTTTCTCACTTATTTTTTATTTCTTTTTGTATATTGTTTAATTTCTACGTATTTGTGAGTTTCCCAAATCTATTTCCGTTATGGCTTTGTTTTATTTCATTGTGGTCAGAGAATATACTTTGTATAACTTCTGTCCTTTTAAATTTACTGAGGTTTGTTTTATGGCCTAGCATATGGTCTGTCTTGGTTAATATTTCATGTGCACTTGGGAAGAAGATGTATTCTGCTGCTGTTGTATGGAGTGCTCTGTAGATGTCTGTTTGGTTTAGTTGGCTTGTGACACTCAAGACTTCGATTTCCCTGTTGGTCGTCTTACCCCATTGCTCTATCCATTATTCAAGCAGAGTATTGAAGTCTCCAGATATAATTGTTGAATTATCTGTTTCTCCCTTCATTTCTGTCGGTTTTTGCTTTATGTATTTTGGTGCCCTGTTTTTTGGTACATATGTTTATAATTTTACATATATTGTTTAATAAGTAAAGTTTTAAAAAGAGCTGTAAACTCAAAGACTGAAATTATCTGGAATAGTGAAGATCTATGGATTAAATTATTGGAACAAAATAAATGTTATTGATCCAGAAAGTTCATATAATTTTTTAAACAGTATATTATAGCAAGTTTATTAATTACCTATTGCTATGTGACAAATTAGCCCAAAAGTTAGTGGTTTAAATAAGATTTATCATCATACGGTTTCTGTGAGTCAGGGATCTGGGCATCGTTTATCTGTGTCCTCAACTTCAGGGTTTCTCACAGACTGTGGTCAAGCTGTTGTCTGGGATTGAAGTCATCTCCTGGGGAAGGAGCTGTGTCTAAACGTACGTGATGGTTAGCAGGATTTACTTCCTTGCCACGTGGACCTCTCCAGCATGGTAGCTTGCTTGACCAAAGAGTGCACGCTGATAAGGCATTAGAGATTGAGTGTGGACAACACAAAAGGCACAGATTAGTCACCTGATCTTAGAGGGGACATCTCATCATCCCTGTGCCATATTCTGCTAGAAGGAAGTCACTAGGTGTAGCCCACATTCAAAGAGATGGGATCCCACAAGGGCTTGAGTACGGGAGGCAGAAACTGATCACTGGGAGCCATGTCAGAAGTTGCCTGTCCCAAACGGTTCTGTCTGCAGTTACTTATGTGTGAGAAAATGAGGAACAGGTATATCAGAACATATTTATTAGCTGCCACTTAAATATTAACCAAATAATGAAATTTATTAATACTTTGTGAGGACTGAAGCAGATGGGCTTTTTACAAATGAATAAATTTTATAGTGTGTTGCCAGTCTGGACAAGTTTTGTTTTAACTTGAGCATATATAACTTTATAAATATTAAGCCATTAATTCTTATTTAACCCTGGATAGTTGATAAATATAGTTTCTTTATATGGATAAAGAATTTTGGACTCAGTATTTAGTAACTTGGTCAAGATCACTCAGAAATTAGTGTCAAACGTTTTAAGAGTGCTGGAAGTCTCACAGGCTTATTTTTTTAGTAGATCTCTATGTTCCCAGGATACAGTGTTTTCTTAAAATTTTTATTTTTTTAGCTAAGTAACTTGTCTACAGAGTGTTTTGTTACTTCTTATATATCGTGTAATGAAAAGATGTTGTGAGGGTTGCCATGGAAAGAAGAGACTTTCTCAGCAGTTCCTGGGGAAGATCTGTCCCTGAGGTCAGGGCAGGATGAGAAGCAGCGGTGCCTGGGCACCTGCTGTCCTGTCTGGGAGGTGGAATGGCATAAAGGGAACACCACGGGGCTTGCGGGTCTGCTGTTCACTGCTAATTACCTTGAGCAAGTCACGTGGGGCCCTCTGGGACTGTCTTACCATCTGTAAAATAAAGATGCTACCCTGCAACTTGACGAAAGCCATTCTTAAGGCCTGCCTTGTCATTGGTACCATGTATTAAGCATTTTATACATGTGTGTTGGTGCGGTGTTCCCCACACCAGTCCCCCGTGGTAGTTATTAATATTATTAACCTCATTGTGATAGAGAACTTCGTAGCATTGTTTGAGGACTTTCAAAGAAGCTAGTGAATATAAAAGTGATTAGTGTACTCTAAAACACTGTTATCAAAAAAATTTTCTTTTGTAAATGGTATTAGGAAATCATTAAGTAGTTATGGGGGAAAAAGGTTTATGAGATAACACGACAACATTTTAGAAAAGTGATTTCGAGTTAGTGATTTTTTAATACCCAAGCTTTATAACGCATATGTATATAAATTAACATAATATTTGTTAAGTTTGTGCCTTTGTATAGCATTATGCAAAAAAGTCTAAACGGACGGTGAACCTTGGAAACGATAGGTGATACTTAATGGTGAATGCTCTGAAGCCACCTTAGTCCATTTCGTCACTAGCAGGAGAAAAACAAGAATTCTGGACTTCGTGCCATTACAGCATATACATACGTGTGTACGTGTGTGATGTATGTGTATACAGATTCATTTGCATTGTTGTTCACTGCAGGGCGATTCATGATGTTAAAGCCACAGATCTGGGATTAGGTAAAGTAAGATTTAAGGCAGAAGTAGATTTCGATGGACGAGTTGTTACAAGATCATATTTGGAAAAACAAGATTTTGATCAACTGCTACAAGTAAGTTTATGTATTTATCATTTTCCTACATAGCTGAGGGGCTGAGGGTTAGAAAAATTACTTTTAAAGTAAGCAAAATAAATCTTTGTTTTACAGATCTTAAAGTCACTTCAGCTCTCAGCTTCTTAGGTTCCAAAATTTGACACAGACCTTTTTATTTACTATAGTGTGGTTCAAAGGAGATAGCAGAAGAACAAACTTACTATTAAGTGCTTGTTAAGTACCAGGCGTTTTATCTGTTTTATCTAATTTACTGTCAACAACCCTGTGGGGTAAAGAAATAACATTCTCATTTTAATGTGTAGGCAAGTTGAGACACAGAGAGATTAGGTAACTTGCCCAAAGTTGCAGAGCCATGTATATGCAGTCAGATGTGAATCTAGACCTCTCTGACTCCAGAATCCATGCTTTTTTGTTAAGAATAATTTAAAAGAAAATTTACAGAAGATAATACAATGAATAGCAGAGAGGCTACTACTTGGCCTTTGTCATATCTTAGCATTTTGCTATGGTATGTTTTGTCCTTGTTTAAGGTCTAGAGAAGTAAATCATGACAAAAACAGTCCAGGCCCCCATTTTCTCTTTCTAGATCCCATTCTTTTTTCTCCATCCTTAGAATTAGACATTATGTTAAATTTGGTACCTATCATTTCCATTCAGATTTTTATACTTTTCAGCACTTTTTAGCATAATATGTAACATTCTGAATGTTTATAATTGGTATAAATGGTATTGTATCCTGTATATCTCTCTGCAATTTGCTTAACAGCATGTTTTTGAGATTGTTCAGTGTTAATTTGTATGTCTCTAGTTAATTTACTTTCATTGTTATATATTTCATCCTGTGAATATGCTGTAATTTATTTATCCTTTCTCTAGCTGATAGGCATTTATGAAATAGTGCCATGATGGCATTCTCCTTGTTCACATACATGTTTCCTTGTTCATGTATGCAAACATTTCTTTAAGGTAGTATATTGATAGCTAGATTTAAAATAGGTCAGCCATTGAGCGTACTAACCTTTAACTTCCCTAGATAATTGCCAAGTTGTTCTCCGAAGTGTGTCAGTTTAGTGTGCACCATTGTGTATCAAAGTTTCTATTGCTTCATATTTTTACTAGGTTGTATTGGTAGAGTTTTGAAATTTTTGAAAATATGGTAGGTGTAAAATAGTGTCTTGGTTTAATTTTATTTCTTGGAGTAGTGAGGTTAATAAACATTCAAGTTCATTGACCATTGGAATTTCCTCTACATTGTTTCTTGCTTTTTAATTTGTTTTTAGTTAATTTTTATTCTGACAGATTTTAAGCATTTTATTTTTAATATGCTCGATACTATTACTTCCACAGTTGTATATATGCAAATATCTTTTTCTAGTTTGACTTTTCACTTTGTTGTTGTACAGAAGACTTAATATGGTTTTTAATTTTAATGTCAAATTTGTGATCTTTTCCTCTGTGTTTTTTATTATCTTGCATAAAAAATCCTTCCATATCCCATTATCATAAAAATATTCTTCTAAAAGTTTTGTGGTTTGCTTTTTACTCTTAGATTGTTAATCCACTTAGAATTATTTGTTTAATAGTCTGAGGTAGGAATTTAATACTTTTTCCTGACAAGAAAATGATTGTTCTGACATCATTTCTTGAATAATCTATTCTTTTCCCACTAATTTTGTAGTGCAAAATCAGTGTAGCATTGTATTCAGTTTTCTTGATCTGAATTTTTTTCGGAAATAGCTAATCCGTTGCCCATGGCTTAAAGTTGTTTTTTTTTTTTTCATTAAATTTAATGATGTTTTTTATAAGCTTTTTTTTTTTTAAGGAATTGTCAAGGAATTTTTAGAAATTAATTTGTTCTTGCTTTCATTTTCTTTATAGGAAATTCAAGAAGTGAAAACTCCTGAAGAACTAGAGACCTTTATGCTTAAACATGGAGAAAATATTATTGATACTTTAGGAGCTGAAGTAGATAGACTTGAGAAGGAACTGAAAGTAAGATGTATTCATAAAAATAATATAATGATAATGGTGACCAGTTTTTTGGTACTTACAGACATTAAGTGCATCACGTGCATTCTCCTACACGCCCAGGAACTCCATGTGTAGGTATTTATAAGCAAGAAAATGATTGGGTTAGAGAAACTGGATAATTTACCCAAGGACGTAGGATAACTGTGACTTGAACTGTGTTATTCAATTCCAAATTCTGTACTTACAAGCACTATTCTGTAATGCCTGTTCAGTTTCTAAAATAATCAAATTAATCTAAAATAATCAAAAGGTTTTTTGTTTGTTTTTAAATGAGAAGTATTTTGAAAGTTTTCTAGGAACCTTGCTCTTTCTTAGCAAAGGGCAAGAGTTGAGGCCAGAAGTTTGAGACCAGTCTGGGCAACATTAGTGAGACTCCAGCTCTACAAAACAAAATTTAAAAGTTAAAAAAAATATTAGCCAGGCATGGTGGCACCCATAGTCCTGGCTACTTGAGAGGCTAAGGCAGGAAGATCCCAGGGGCCCAGGAATTCCAGGTTGTAGTGAGCTATGATCACACCGTTACTGCACTCCAGCCTGAGCAATAGAGTGAGACCCTGTCTCTAAAAAAAAAATACTATCAAATTGGTCATTTTTAACTATATTTATTCCTATCACAATCAGATAAGCTTATTGTTTTTGTTTAGCTACCTGTGTACTTTAATTAAATACTATTAAATCAGTAATAGTGTTTTTGAATTATATAAGTCTGTCAGACCAGGAAGCTAAGTTTAATCCATACATTCAGGTGGAAACATCTCTGGCTAAAGTAATTAAAGTATTATTATTCTTAAGTCAAAGGAAAGTTCTCCATAGTTGAGGCACCAGACCAAAAGGAATTGCATGAATGCAGTTATGCTTCATATTCATGACAATAAGCTGATTTTCTTCTTAACACAAAACTTTGTACATTGGCATATATCTCTCATTTTTAGTGTCTCATGGTTGCCTTCCAAGTTTAAATTTTAATTATTATTGAATTACTTTGGAAGGTAACACTCATTAATATGTTTGTGCACCAGTATAGCCATCTCTGTTGAGTAGTGGCATTGAGTATTAGAATAGATGATACTTTTGGCTTAAAATTCTAGAACTTGCACAGTTCTAAGTAATGATGTTAAAATTAGTAGAGACTAAGACTTATTCATAAATTCTCGTTACAAAATGAGAATTATAAAACATACCTTATTATTCTGAAGTTCTTTGAACTATTAATATAAATTTTTTTTTTATCCTACTTCTGTACATCTGAGTGTAGACAAACCCTTCTCCCATCTCTCCATGAAGCGTTTTCTTTTCTGTTTCATGTGAAATGATTTTATTGGACTCAGGAGGCTGCCACAGCGTTTGCAGATTCCTCATACGTTCCAGTTAAATGCTGTTCTTTACTTTGTCTTTTTTCTCTAGTTGCATCCTCCTGTTATGTTTTCTTAACTTGAGTCTGTAGCATTGGAAAATAAATTACATAATTTGATTTTTCTCTCTGTATGAGTATTGGAATAAAATCTCTCTGGTATATAAAATAGTCTAATTGACATTGAGCAGTGCATGGGATATAGTATATTTCAAAGTATTTGTTGAATAAATGAATGAAAATTATAAGTTGGACACCAATTACTGATTTTCAGGTTTTTTTGTTTCTTTTGTGTGTGTGTGTGTGTTTTTTTTTTTTTTTTTTTTTTTTTTTAAAAATATCAGTTTCTGCTATGCATGTGATATCTTGCTAGGCAGTAAACATTGAATTTTAAGGACATTAATCCTGTTTCTTTTATTCATTTATTCATTCAACAAACGTGTGTGTCTGCTTTGTTGTCCATGTATATTTTACAAATTTGATTAGTTTTCTCTCTGAAAACTTGATTTCAAAAGCAGAGTAAATTAAGTTTTTAGGTTTTTTTCTTGAGATAAAGTTTTTATTAGTATACATTTGTTATATAGTGATTTTTAAATAGAATAAGGTCAACCTTCCCCTATACATCTGAATTTTTCAAGTCATAATAGGATATGTAAGGGTCGAATGGAGTAGGAAAATAAAATTCGGTTTCATATGTGTTTGGAGAAATAGTTTTTCATTCCGTATTGAATTTAAGGAGTTCTGGAGACAGGGAATAGTTTCAAATAAAGAAAAAGTTGAGGAAAAAAATGCAACCTCCATGTTTGGGGGTCCCTGACCATGCTCATATTAGGGTCCAAGAAGAGAGCACCCCCAGGCCCACGTGAACAGCACTAGTTATAAGAAAATCCCTGTGTACATTCAGTGGAAAGTTCTACCTAGAGCAAAACTCCAGTATTGTACCAGATTTTAGTTTTATAACTGAATTCCTTGAATACAAATAATAAGAACATAGTTCTAGGATATTACTTTTAATCTAAGAATTAATCCTGTTTGATTATCAGAATCACTTACAGAAGCATTCTGCCCTTGTTGATTTATTTTTGCAATTTTTATCAAATGCACAAAATTTATGAAGTCAAACAACTGAAAAGATGATAACACAAGTATCACCCTGCTCACTCCTTAATCATACTTCTCAGAGACAACCATTTTTAATACTTTTAGTATGTTTTCGTTTATTGCCATATTTCTACATAGAAGTCTTATACTGCTCCTCTTGATTTAACAGTATTTATTTCCTCTTTGATAGCTGTAGATTTTAGTTCTTTTGTATTCACCTTTTTGTCCTCCACTCTCACATTATTATATTACATTTTATTACATTTTAAGTTCCCCTCAAATTGATGTAGGTGTCCTTCCTTTGTGTATTCATAAGAAAAAGAAACCCTAAACCTTTGCTGTACCCTGTAGAGGAGTATTATAATTGCCCGCTTGCGCACCTGTGTCACCTCACTTCCAGACACATGTCCGTTGGCAAATGCTATTTCCTGTCTGTCGCTGTCTACTTCAGTGTCTGGCACAGAACAGGCATATGACAAAAGATGGCATTTGTTGTGTTCAGTTAAAGTTTCGTAAGCTAGCATACGACATTTTTAACAACCTGCTTTCTGCTGCTTTTTCCAGCCTCATTGCTAACCCTGCTCTTTTTGCAGCTTCTGCGCTAACTGCGCTATAGTGCCAGTGCACGCTTCCCAGCCCTCTGCCTTCGCTCTGCTGGCTTTCTGTCTAGATACTCTGCATTATCTACCTGGAAGACTCCCCACGTTCAGACCTAGCTTAGATAGTCTGTCCTTACTGAAGTCTTTCTGGATCTCGTGAGCAAAAGTGATTGCTCTTGCATTTTTCTTCCCAGTGTTACTACTTAGTGCACTGTAATAGTTTGGAGCTTGGGGTCTGTCCTGCCTCCCTGACTTACTAGCAGTGTGACTTTGGACAGGGTAGTTAATGTCTTCAAACTTTAGTTTCCCCATATGTAAAATGGAAATAATAATTAGGTTGTTATGAGGATTATAAAACGTACATGTGTGTGTGCCCCATAAAGTCCCTTAGCATAGTACTTGACACGTGAGTAAGTACTCAACAAATTTTAACTGTTGTATTATCAGCTCGAATACTTTAACTGGTAGGTGGGTATTCCTATGCTTGTCTCTGACTTTTAAATTGAGTCCTTCAGGGTCAGGAGCAGAGTCTTATTTAATAGTCTTAGCTCCATTTTCTAGCACGGTGCCCGGCTCAAGGCTATAGAGGTTATTGCTGAAGTATGTAAAATAAGTGATTATCAGTTTACTCTTTCTGATTGTTATTGTTTTGCAATAATTTTCCTTTCACCACACAAAAGGCATATTTTCAGTGCTTTGGCATGCTTGGCCTGTGCTCGTGCATTTCTGTATCAATGAGCACAGGGACAAACTCAGGGAGGTGGGACTATTAATTGTACTGTTTATAGTGTCTGTTCACCTATTGCTCTTTGTTTTCTTATGCAAATATTTCTCTTGTTGGTATACTGTAGTGAAATAGCTTGACCAAGTGTTTTCAGTGGCTCTAGTGATGAAAAGGAATAAAAAGAAACAGAACATTTTATTTTGCTATGAATAATGTGGTGGTGATTTTTCCTTCCAGAAACGAAATCCCGAAGTTCGACATGTAGACTTGGAGATACTATAAATCTGATGGGATGAGTCACCTTGGTGGAGCCTTGGGAACAAGTATGTAAAGCCACTCTGCAAAGCCCGTTTCCTCCTCTCCCACACTGGAGGACTCAGTGCCACCCAGAAGCATTTTTTTTTAAGGTGGAGGAAATATTCTATGTAAAGAGCAATTCAACAGGCCACAGAATGAAATCTACTTCTTACATCTCAGAGACACATTACAAGTTGAATCAATTTGAAAATCATGTTTTTATGCTTCCACAGGGAACAGTTTAGTTACTTAAAATTGTTTATAATTTCCCATTTTAGCCTGTCAGTGTGTATTGTACTTTGCAATCATGTTTCCTCTCTTCACATCTGTAAAAATAAGTGGCATCGGTACACAAGAGTGTGATTTTTAATTTTGATGCCACTGAAGATTTCACTCCGTCAAAATGCCAGTCTTGAATACTCTGAATCAGTCTTGGTATGTGGTTTTTAAATAGTCAATCTGTTTCAAAGTCTGTCTTTCCTTATGGAATGTGGAAAGTATTTCGACAGCCCTTGTGATTTTGACCTGAGTGCTGAGAACAACACTCTCCTAACCTAGTTACCCACAAATGTTCATTCCAGAAATGGCTTAGTTTACCGAATCGAATGTAGGCATTACTGTGCACTCTTTTAGGTCATAGGAGTTGCCATTTTGTAAAATTTCTTTTTCTTCTTTACTTTTTTCACTTATTTGGTTTACGTTTTCTAATGTTAGGAGATACAAAATAATCCTAGATATTTCTTCCATGGGCCAGTGTGAGGACTTTTTTTTTTTTTAACTGGCTTCAGTGCCATAATGTGTATTTGCTGGGAGATAATACATTTATGATCATTTTAACATTCTGTAAAATGAACTAGAAATATTTATAATTTTTATAGACAGGATATCATTTTATTTTTAATTTATTTAAAAAGAGGCACTACGTATGTAAATCTGAACTGTGGGATATTTCTTGCTTTAAGAAAGAGACAAGTAAATCTCTTACACTGAAACTTATGGTCATCATTTTGTATAATATAGTCAATAGTGTGTCTGTGAGTTTGTTGCAGTTACAGATGGGCATTTAGCACGATATATTGACTGTAACATAGTACGTAAGTAAATAGCTTTCTAATGACCATAAGTTATCAAGGTGAAAAAATATGCAAGTCTCAGTAATTGAAAATATAGTGAAAAACTATACCTGTCTCCATCAAAACAACGCATCTGCACTTTAAAATGTTCAGGTAGCAGTAAGCATTGGCCATGTGAGAGTGGTGGCTGGGTGGTCTCTGCTGGAACAAGGGAGCACTTACCATGCGGACCTAACTACCTGTGTGAGGGATCTTAAAACGTACTGAGATGGGCGTTTATGAATTATAGCAAATTGTATTGCTGGATTCAAAAAAATAAATCTTTGGTTAAAGGGCTTGTAATGGAGATTTTTGACCCAGAAATGTCATGTACTGGAAAATTGTGAGAATTTACTTTGGTGTGTTTTTTTTCACTGTTACAGAGCATTTTGCATGCTGTACATTTTAAGCAACATAGCATTCTAATTTTATTTTTTAAGATAGAAAAATTCGTTTTATATATATTTATATAATTTGTTTCTCTGTACTTACAGTTTCAAATTCCTTACCCCTACTTTTTTTTCTTTTTTTTTTTTTTTTTTTACCTAAAAACAGAGTCTCACTCTGTTGCCCAGGCTGCAGTGTAGTGGCGTCATCATAGCTCACAGCAGTCGGTCTCGTGTGATCTTCCCACCTCAGCCTCCCAAAGTGCTGGGGTTACAGGTGTGAGCCACTGTGCCTCGCCACTCCTACTTTAAAAAAAATTTGTTTTACCGATTATGAGTCATTCTATACTTGGTATCTTCTCTTTCCCTCCCGCTTCTTGCCTGCCAGTTGTTACTCTGTGTTATTACCATATGGGAAAGTACCAAATTGTATCCAGTTTCCTCCTAGTGAAATTATTCAGAAAAATTTCACAGAGCTAGACAAGAATAATTAACTCATTTTTAAAAAGATTCTCATGGTTGATGTATAGAAGTTATCCAAATGGTAAATTTTTTTAGGATTTCCTTAAAAAGGCCTATTTCTTATATTTCTTTGAGTTTTCTAATCTGATTTTGGTTGAATTCGTAACATTCTTAAATAATTGAAGGTTTATGTTGGTGTCTTTTCTTTCTAGTTCTGTTCTGCACTGATATGTTGAAATTCGTTTATATAAAATTTGACATAAAGGAGTGCAACACGTCTAGGATTTTGAATGTTTCTGTGGAATTTGGAAATGTGTGACTTTTCCTCTTTTAGAGTAGAGTGAAATTTGAATTTTAAAACTAGGGTATTTGGGCTTCTTTCTTTGAAAATAAGATAATATTGAGTTTTTCAAGTTTCTTGTTTTCTTTTTCTAAATTACTGTTTCTTTGGCTCTGGTGCATAACATTTGAGTATTTAAGCATATAAATCTTCATATTTTCAAGGAAAATATTCTCTGTAGAAAAATTGTAAAAGTAATGTTAGGAGGAACAGTCAAGGGTCTAAAATCTGAGAACTGTCAAAGGTGAGGTATACAGATGGTCCCTGACTTACGATGGTTCGATGTGATGATTTTTCAACGTTGTGATGGGTTTATTGGTACATAACCCCAATTTATGTCAAGATGGCTTTATTGGTACATAACCCTATTATATGCCAGGGAGCATCTGTACCTGTATTCAGCTTTGGCTTACAGTGATTTCTAACCAACTGTAGGTAGCAGGCCCCGCTGTATAAGGTGGCACATTGTTAGACTGTAGCAGTGGGAGAAGGAGAAGTGGAGATCTGTCTTTAAATGGACTGTGTTGGTGGCCACTAGTATCCAGTTCTCAAGAGGCAGGTTCCTGAACGTACAATAAGGAACATGTGAGATAAGATCAGATTGGAGAATTTTCAAAAATTTTCAGAAATAAAGTCAATCCCTGCATATGTCCCCCTCTCTACACACTCCCACCCAGAATGACCGAATGTCATAAGACTTGAGTTTTTGGTATATGATTTTCAGTATTACCCTAATTATCTCATAATTTAGATAATGCCTTTTGCTAAAATTACACATCTAAAGAATGGCTTACATTTTAAATCTGATAACATTTTGAAGTAGAATGCTAGGAATGACAGAAACTTGCACAGGCGTTTGGAATTTATATTATCTTCTTAGACTGCGTTTGTCGAGCTTTGGCAGTGTTTCTTTTAAATGTGTTGACCCCCAGTTGGCCAAACTGTCAGAAGTCACTGGAGCAAAGAATTGAAGGTAAAATGTTGATTCAAAGATTGTCTCCCCTAAATCCCTCATTCCTGTCTCTGAAATGAACTTTGGAAGGCATTTATATGGAAGATTGTTTGACAGCCTTTGTAGTTGCGTTTAAGTTCGCTTGCAGCCCTAGACTTGGTTTTATGTAAAAAGAAAATGTTCATTACATTATATTTCATCTGTCTGATTTCGCTGGCAGATTAAGATGGTCCCGGTCCCTCAGGATGCTTTTTCCGTTAGTAAATGTCATATATAAATAACAGCAACTTAACTTATTTGGGATTTTTTTCTCTTGATAAATGTTTGTTGAGCATAAATTTATTTTTACCTTATGTGCTAAGAACTAAATAATATAATCTGATTTTTTTTACCCTAAAAATCAGGCCTATGTTTTTGAACAGAATTGTTTTTTATTCAGTGTGATTGTGTTAGTTTGTAGGGGTTTTTTTTGGTTTTACAAAACCAAACTATAATTGCTCTTAATCATTTTATGATCAATTTTAAGTATAAAGGGAACTCTTATTAATATGCTATTGATATATCGTGTGTTTGATAAAACACAAATCTAAAACATTACATCGCTTAGTGATATATGTTATCGGGACATTCTGGCAAAACTAAATTACTTCAACATTTTAATTATTAAACATTTTAATTAGGCTAGTTCTTTTGAGAAGTATCTACCGAGTATATAGGTAGGTAAACGTAGGTACACCAAAAAGTACTCCCTGAAGCCGGCCTGCACTGCCTGACTGGCAGCAGCATTTGGCACAGTCCATCTTTGGCTTCCAGACCTCAGCTTTCTGGGTTCTCCCCCCACCTGTGTGGCCACTCTGTTTCAGTCTCTCTTGCGGGTCCTTCCCCATTTCCTTTGCCTGCAGACACGGGCATATCTCTCCCAGGGCTATGTCTTGTCTTCATCTGTATTCATTCGCTGAGTGATTCAGTGCCATGACTTGAAAAAACATAATTTATTGAAACCTTTATTCTCTACCTTGAGTCCCAGACTCGTATGTCCAGTTGCCTACTTGAAATCTGCGCTTGCATGGTGTGGTAGACTACATGACTGTTCCCAGTTATCCACTGCCCTTATGTGAGAATACTGTACATCCCTATTGTGCAGTCGTCCCATTGCCATGTGACGTGCAGTGACTCCCTGTGGGTAAAATATACTTCCTTGCCCCACTGACATTGGTTAAGCCATGCAGCAGGCTTTGGTCAACAGGATGTGAACGTAAGTGTCACATGCCGTGTCCGAGAGGACGTTCTAAGAGCTATTGCATGATTCTCCCATAGCAGTTTTCCCTCTTCTATGAAAATGGTGTCATCCAGATAGAGGCTGCACTTTCTGCATAGATCCTTGAACAGAAAAAACACATGAAACAGAAAGACAACGAACCTATAACCAATGCAATCTGAGTATCACTGAGATTTGGGAGAGGACTGATAACCCAAACTCAACATATCCAAAGCAAGACTCCCGATTACCTCACTTCCCCTTCCAAAAACTTCCTGCTACAGTCTTTTCCTTCTCAGTAGATGGCCTCTTCATCTTTTCAGTCGCCCAAAACCTTTTGGGTTCATGCTCGCCTGCTCTGTTTATCATGCAGTGCACGTTCAAGACCTTAGCAAAATTCACTGGTTCTGTCTCCAAAATATATTCAGAATCCATTTCCCGTCATCTCTATTATCTTAATATCAGTCATCATTTCTTGCCTGAATTATTGAAATAGCCTGTTCCCTGGTTTTCTCCATAATCCTAGCCTGCACATTGTATTTTCCGCACAGCAGCTTATGATCTTATGAAAATATGTCCAGTTATATTTCTCGCCTCCAACACCTCCTATGTCAGACAACTGACAAGGCTTACAAGGTTCTCCGCGAGGAGTCTTCCCACTCTCTGTGATTCCATGGTCTGTTAGTACTCTTCTCTCCTTCACTGTTCTAGCCACACTGGCCTCCGTTCTGCTTTTCATAAATCCTGAGCATGGTCTCAACTCAGGGCCTTTGCACTGCCTGAGATACTCTTCCCTTCGGATGCCTGCAACGGCATGCTTCAGATACCTGCTCAAACGTTACCTTGTCAGTGAGGTTGTTCCTCACCGACCTGTATACAACGGCAACCCCCCCATCCCTCCACCCCGTCCCCAGTCCTCTTTGCCTGCTTTATTTTAGGCCATAGCACTTACTACCTGGCATACTATAATTTTACTCTTGGTCAGAACTTTTCTGTTTATCTCCACCAGAATGTAAATTCCCTAAGAGCTGGATCTTCAGAAACTAGAACGGCATTTGATGCCTAGTCGGCATTCAGCAAATATTTGCAGAACAAGTGAATGAATGTTTCGCGTATAGTGCTAGTCTCTAGAGATTATAAAGACAAAAAAGACATAGACTTCGTCTATGGAAGCACTCAGTTTGGTTAGTTGACAAGAAGGGGCCCATTCAAATGATAACAGTGTGATAATGTGCTTACCAAATTATCGTTTAAGTGGATTAATATTTTCACACAGCAAACCCAGTTTTATAAGATAGGCACTTTCATATGCTGCTGATGGGAGTGTGAATTAGGGCCGTTGACGTGGAGGATACGTTATTTTATTTTTTTTGAGACAGAGTCTCACTCTGTTGCCCTGTAGAGTGCCATGGCTTCAGCCTAGCTCACAGCAACCTCAAACTCCTGGGCTCAAGCGATCCTCCTGCCTCAGCCTCCTGAGTAGCTGGGACTACAGGCATGGCGAATTTTTTCTATGTTTTTACTTGGCCAATTAATTTCTTTCTATTTTTTAGTAGAGACGGGGTCTCGCTCTTGCTCAGGCTGAGTTTCGGACTCCTGACCTTGAGCGATCTGCCCGCCTCAGCCTCCCAGAGTGCTAGGATTACAAGTGTGAGCCACCGCGCCTGGCCCAGCATGGGGTACTTTTGCAATAGGTATTAAGAATCTGGAAAATAGTCCTATCCTTTGACCTGGTTATTCCACTTCTAGGAATATAGCCTAATAAAAGAGTGGCTTCAGTATGAAGAAATTAGAAAACATTTAGGAGAATGGTTTAACTATGGCACCTTTGTGAGGCAGAATATAATACAGTCTTTGGAAGCACTTTTACATAATATTTAATAATATAGCAAAATGCTTATGATAGAGAAAAATATCAGAATAAATACCCAACAATTTAAGGTGCAGCTGCTAAGGTTCATATATTTGTGAACAGGTACTAGTTTTTTAATTTTAAAAAGTGCTTAAGATTCATTTTTAGTGAAAAAATGGGATACCTGACTACATTCAGAATAATCTCAGTTTTGTTTGCATAGGACTAAGGATTGAAAAGAAATACACGAAATATTAACAATGTTCTTACATGGGTAATTTTTCTTTTCTCTCTTTTTTCTGCCATTTACAGAGTCCCTACAATAAACTTTTCTTTTATTAAAAAAGTTAAAGAACAAATAATTTTCTTCAATCTTGAGATAACTGAAAACATTAGAGTGTCATAAAACTAAGATATGAGAATCCTTGAATCAGAATCTTAATTTTAATACTTTCTTTCAAAAGGAGATGAGAACTGAAAGTTTTAGAAGGACAAGACTGAAGGTGAGCGGGTTTCTTTAAATTATTGTAAAACTTTAGTTTAATACCATTAGACCTCAAAAGTCTCCCATAGATGTGGGAACTCAACGTGGTCCCTGGTTAACTCTCTGTTTATATAATCTGCAATGATCTTTGCTCTCACTGTGGATCATCTTAAAAGCAGTATGTTTGTTAGAGAAGACTCAGACAGTTTTCCTTTTAAATTGCGAAACTGAAACAGAAAATTTAAAAACAGCCTTCAATTGTTACGTTCATTCCACACACATTTTTTGAGTGCCTGTGAACTAGGCACTGGTTCCTGACCAGCTGGGCAGTGGGGCGCGCAGAGACCTCCTTGAGGAAGGGCCCTGTTTAAGGCCAGGCACAGAGCAAAAGAAGGGAGGAGTGTCCTAGGGAATAGGGGCAGGAAGTATGCAAACACATGGCTACTGATTTTTTGGTTGGTAACTATAAATATGTCCAATTATGTTAATATACTCTTATTCTAGCAGGAGTATCAGAGTGCATTTTCATTTCTGAGGACCGTTTCTCTGGTATTAAAACAGATTTTCTCTAGCTTTCAGTGTGAATGAAATAAATCCCACTTTGCCTCTTCTTTGCCAAAGAATCACAGTGGATAAGAGTGTCGCGCCTATTTTGAAACGGTGTATATAGTCTGTGGTGGCTCAGTATATTTAACTTGTTTCCTCATAATTGTGGGTTCGAGATACTGTTTCTTGCTGGAGTTCTGAATTGTGACTTACCCATTCTCAGTAGAAATATTAAATCTGAGAAAACTCTCTAAAACTCATTTTTATTGTAATCTTTCTTATTGAATTTTAGATGTAGCTTTAAGATGACTTGGTAAGAGAAGGAAAGGTGGCTGTCACACTCAGATTGAAGCAATTTAAAATTTCATAGGCAGTTACATTTGATACGGAATTTCTCAGTGTGTCCTAGGGTGGAGAAAGCTTGGCCCTCCGGAAGGGAGGAAAGAGACGGCGCAGTTGTGTCCCCCTCGTTCATTCCACGGGACTCCCCACTGCCCAGCCCCACGGTCCCTCCGGGGGCGTCCCGCCGTCTCCACCCCTCTGAGGCCTGGTGTTGCAGTAGGACCCCCCTCAAGGACGGGCAGTGTTTTCAGATTAGAGTTCAATTTTCTTTGCTTAATTTCTTGATACCCATTTCCCATCCAATTACGCTTAGCTACAGACCCTCTTGAAGATTTACATTCCTAAAAACTTAAGTCTGGAATTAACATTTTCCTTAATAAAGACAGTATTCTCTGCCTGTATTTTGAAGTTTTGTGTTTAACTGACACATAATTTTACAGATTTATGGGATATAAATGTGATGTTTCAATACATACATACATACAATTCTTTTGCTCAGAATTGCCTTGGCTATTAGAGCTCTTTTTGGGTTCCATATGCATTTTACAATTGTTTTTTCTAATTCTGTGAAACATGATGTTGGTATTTTGATAGGGATTGCATTGAATCTGTATTGCTTTGAGGAAGTATGGTCCTTTTAACAATATTCTTATCCACGAACATGGCATGTTTTTTCCATTTGTTGATGCCATCTGCAATCTCTTTCATCAGTGATTCATAGTTTTCCTTATAGAGATCTTTCACCTTCTTGGTTAAACATATGCCTGGTAATTTTTTTGTGTGTTTAGCTGTTGTAAATGGCATTGCCTTCTTGATTTGGTTCTCAGCTAGACTGTTACTGGTGTGTAGGTACAATACTGATTTCTGTACATTGATTTTTGTATCCTGAAACTTTCTTTACTGAATTCATTTATCAGATCTAAGAGTTTTTTTTGGTGGAATCTTTAGAATTTTTCAGATATAAGATCATATCATCAGCAGGAGGGATAATTTGACTTCCTCTTTTCCAAATTGCAAAAGTGGCCTATTTTTTAAATTGGGTTTTTTTTAATAGTTCAGTTTTAAGAGTTCTTTGTATATTTTGGATAACACTCTTTTGCAAATATTTACCAGCTGTGTCTTTGCAAATGTTTTCTCCCAGTTTGTGGCTTGTCTTTTCATTCTCTTGACTATCTTTCACAGAGCATGAAATTTTAATTGGAATGAAGTCCAGCTTATCAAGTCTTCCCTTCATGGATCATGCCTTTGGTGTCATATCTAAAAAGTCATTGCCAAACCCAAGAGCATCTACATTTTCTTGTACATTATTTTTAGGAGTTTTATAGTTTTGCGTTTTACATTTAGGTCTGTGATCTATTTGGGGTTAATTTTCTAGGGTGTAAGGTGTGTTTAGATTCCTTTTCTCGCATGTGGGTGAGCAGTTGTTCCAGCACCATTTGTTGAAAGGACTTTATTTTTTGCCATTGTATTGCCTTTGTACCTTCGCCAGGATCAACTGACAATATTTATGTGGGTCTGTTTCAGAGCTCTCTATTGATCTATTTGTCTGTTCTTTTGTTCTATTGATCTGTTTGTTGATCTATTTGTCTACTGTTTTGTCCACACTGTTTTGATTACTCTGGCTTTATAGTAAGTGTTGAAGTTGAGTAGTATCATCCTCCCACTTTTTTCTTCTTCAGTATTGAGTTGACTATTGTGGGTGTTTTGCCTCTCCATATAAACTTCAGAATCAGTTTGTCAACATCCACAAAATAACTTGCTGGGATTTTGATCGGAATTTTATTGACTCTATAGATCAAGTTCGAAGAACTGGCACCTTGACAATATTGAGTCTTCCTATCCATGAGCACAGAATATATCTCCATTTATTTAGTTCTTTGATTTCTTTCAGCAGAGATTTGTAGTTTTCTTCATATAGCCCTTATACATATTTTGTTAGATTTATACCTAAGTGTTTTGTTTTAGGGGGTTGTTAATATAAATGGTATTGCATTTTTAATTTCACATTCCACTTATTCATTTCTGGTACAAGTGATTTGTTTTTCACAAGATATTTCTAGTGTAGTCTTTTGAGTAAGAAGGGCTGTCACCTGCAATTGTTTTGAAAGTTATTCATCCTTTCCTTTCCTTTGCTTAAAGAATGATGACTTTTAAAAATGAAGATTTACTATGAACTTCTTATTATAACACAGACTTTAGCCATAAGACTCCAGAAAAGAACTTTCACTTCAGGTATGTCATTTTAAAATGGGTGTAGACCATTTTAAAAAACGGGTGTGTATTCATTTTTTTAAAAAGCTCCAAGATAAGCTATAACCAGTGTAACATACAGCCTCTAAAGGACACGCTCAGATCTTCCTACCCTCATCACGAGCTGTTCCTGGGAGAGGCTGAGCCAGGCCTGGGGTCAGCTGGGCACCACGTCCCGGTCTCACCAAGACCTGGTCTCACAGGGGCTATTTCTAATTCTCTCCAACCAGAGACCTTTGGTCTGAACCCAGTAACCAGCCACAGCTGGTATGCAAGGTTTGTTCTGAAAGATCACACTACTTTCCCTACGTGTCTCATCTTTTCCCCAGGGACAAGGAACTAGGGGCGCAGGGCCAGGGCGCAGGGCCAGGGCCCAGGACTGACCACTTGCATAGGAAACATTCAATAAATGTTTTGTAAAAGAGAAAAATAAAGCAGGTATCTGGCTTCAGATAGCTCACAAGGGAGCAAGGACTGAAGTTAGTTTTTGTTCATTGTTGGGTAAGAACAAGAATGTACACCTCAGTAAATTCACTGAAAATCATTTAATTGTACACTTAAAATGGAGTGTTGGTTGTACGTAGATTCAGTTGGAGCACTGTGTATGTACTCTATGGACTACTTTGACAGAGTAGATTTTTGAATGTAACAAGGTAAGTCAACTTGAGTGGCAGTATATTTTGGGAAATCAGCTCACTACAAATTGTGACTGTAAACATTGTACTGTAAATGCTTTGTAGTTTTCCCCCAATAAAAAAAAAAAAAAAAGAACAAGAGCAGGAAGAGACAAGAAAACAATGATTTTAAAGATACTTTACAGAAGCAGTGGATTACAGTGGTCACTTGTTTGTAAAAATTGCTTTATTCTATGAATAAATTTAAGTGGCCACATTTTAAATATTCTCTCTTAGTATTTTCATGGTCAGGCACTTGGTACACGTAGGCAATAGAAATATCTGCTCACTGAATAGATACCATTGCACAGAGTAAAGGCACTCAAACAATTCCATTTGCTTTTCTGATGACAGCAAAGCGGGGGAGTGGAGGGCAGAACACAGAGAATGGTGTCGTGGCGGAACCCGCGGTGTGTGTCTGCTTGCAGTATAAATGGGCGGGCTTGTCTGGGTGACACAATGGGAAGGATTGCTTCTAGCACAGAAAAACTGTCCTTAAAAACTGTTTCCTTATAAATACATTAGTATAATTTTAGCATATCATTTTTAATATTAAAGAAGACACCAGATTAAGACTTGGCATTATTTTGAGAGGGTATATGCATTGGGTTTTAGGGTATTTGGGGGAGCAAAACCGCTTCATTTCAGTAAGGATTTTTAATAGTGGAACTTTCATTTTTGGAACAGGCTCTTCCATTTGTCTTTCTGATACTGGCTTTCTAGACTAAACATGCGGGCATTTCATTTAACATGTTAGAATAGTATATTTTACTACCATGCCTTTCTGTGTAGTCAAGGAAGGCTAATAAAAAGAAATGAAAGACTGTAAGATAAACTGTCAGGGAACAAGTGATTTCGAACAGAGAAAAACCCTAGATTAGGAGTTCCTAACGTGAGGACCATAGATAAGCTTTAGGGAATTCAAGAACCTCTTGGAATTTCGTGCAAAATCTTGAGTGTATGTTCATCTAGGGGGAGGTTCCCTAGATTTTGGTCTTGACCCTAAAGATTAGAATCATTCTTGTAATATTTGTCAAAATGAATTAAATTTTGCTGTAGTAACAAATTAGCCCTGAGCCTTCAGTAGCTTAAAACCACAGCTGTTTCTCACTCTCTGAGTTACTTCTCCTTTCAACTCCTGTCCGTCAAAATGTATTTGTTCAGAGCTTGCTCTGCTCAAAGGCTCCCAGCTAGGACCCCAGGGCAGGAGGGATCACGTCCCCTGAACTTCACATATCCTCACCGCTAAGCAAGCTCTTCACTTTTCCTTATCCATGAGACTCTCATCCTCATTACAAAGAAACAGAACCCTGGTGGGAAAGAGATAGCATAGTTGAGAATATGGATTCCAGAAAAGCTGAAACAAATAATTTGAAGTATTTTTGTTAGTGTCTTGCGGGGGTGGGGTAGGCGGCAGGGAGGGATGGGGGAGACGAGACGTCTGATTTCTGAGGTTAGCTTTTAATTTGAACACTACAATTTATATTCCAGGAAGCATCGTAATATACTTCTTATCTGTACTTTGTCTATTTTCAAGTGGAAACAGTGGAAATTTCTTATAATAAGAAATCACTGTTACAATAAACTTTTGAAGGTAAATGCAAAGATGAGAAAGGAAAAGGTGGCTGGCAGAGGTACAGAGTGAGCTCATCAGAGACACTGAGCTGAAGGAAGCTGCAGCTGAGAAATGGCTCATACAACTTAACATTGGGCTTCCCAGCAGCCAAGGAGAAAAGGGAGACACCAATACGAAATTTGGGCAAGTGGCTGTAAAAAACCTTATGGTTCTAGGGGACAATATTATTTTGATTTTCATTCAGGCATTGCTAGTAAATAGCTACATAAACTTGAGCAGGTTACTAGGATTTTCTAGGCCTTATTTTTCCTTAAGTGATAGTAATTATCTGCTGAGTTAGAAGATCTCTAAATTCCTTCTATCCATAACTTCTTAGTCAATTACTGATAGTTCAAAGAAATGGCTTCCTTTACTTTTCATCAGGATTATAAACTTCTTCATTAAACACGTGTTTATAGTTCCCCATAGATTCACAAGGATTTCCCCCATTATGTACCCTTAAAGAGAAATGTGAAAGGATTAGAAAAAGCTTCAATCTACCAATTCGAAAGCTATCATATATTTCACACATGAAGTGCCTAGTTTTGGCTTTGACATTCTTCTGCAAAAAAAAAAAAAAAACTATCCAAAAATATACCGGAAACTGAATGGGTAATTATTTAGCACAAAATGCTAATAGAAAACACAACACAAGCCACAATCAAACACAATTACTGTTTTTCAGTTGAATTGAAAATGCTTCTGTGTTGCCAGGAAGAGAATGAATCATTGTCATTGGTACAAAAAAAAGAGGCTAGAAGACATTTTTACACTCCTGCTCCTGATATCTTTGCAAAGCCTGAGTTTCTCCCCAGAATCTGGCAGAAAGTGTTCTAACCCTCATTTATTGTTGGCAAGTGAACTCTGGGCTTAAAAAAAAGCCTATATTTACGGTTACATTTTCTAGCCCCTCTGCTCTATTCAGCCACATAGCCTGTTTATTATACAGTCGTGTGTTGCTTAATGATGAGGATATTTCTGAGAAACATGTCACTGGGCCATTTCATCTTCACGCAAACATCATCGAGTGGACTTACACAAATCTGTATGGTATAGCATGCTACACACCTATGCTATGTTGTACAGCCTGTTGCTGCTAGGCTACAAACCTGTACAGCGTGTTACTGTACTGAGTACTATGGCAATTATAACACAGTGGTAAGCACTTGTGTATTTAAACATACAATATTATAATCTTCTGAGACCATTGTTGAATACATAGTCTGTCGTCGACTGAAACATCATTATGTGGTGCGTGACTGTGTTTCCTTTTCATTCGTGGTATTCAGTATTCTCATGTATTCAGTATTCAGTATTCTCATGCATCAACAAATTTTTATTTTTAATACTAAAGAAAGCAAAAAAAGAAAGATTAATCTAGTCCATAAAATTTTTGTGAAGTGGGAATGAATGTTTATTTTAAAGATGTATTTTGAAGCCATGATTTAACCCAATTTGTGAAAAATTGGCAATTGATAAGTACAAGGACTAAGATATTCTATTTTAGACATATTTTGTTCTATACCACATATTTATTTAAAGCTACAAGCATATTTCCTTTTTTCCACATGAATTTGTTATTTTTTAATTGACAAAATGCTGGCATGTTTCTTAAACATCAGGACCAGTGTCACAGAAGACGGCTGGCTCGGGTGTTGAAACTGCCTCTGTGGAGAGTTGGGGCTGACTCAGAACCAGGCTTCTCCCACGGGACCCAGGAATTGACTGATAGTCATATGTGCATTTTTCCAGGAGTTTGAGAACCAGTCTTCCCAGGCCAGGCTGAGAGGTGAGATTGTAGTTTGATCAGCCCGAGCTGAGTAGATGTAAGAGATAGTTACTGTTTTATCAGCCTAGTTGCTGCAACTTTTTTCTTAGTTTTGAAAGTCTTCTGGATGTTACTTGCAAAGACCCACGGTCTGGGTGAGACACAGGCTCCTGCGGAGCTAGACTGCCTGGGTCGGTGTCTTGCTGTTGGATTGGAGTTCGCAGTACCACTGAACAGAGAAACCAGAGACTCCGAAGCTGCAATCAGCAAGAGGAGTTTATTGCCTATTGTCTTAGCTCGAGCTAGGGTCCGTGCCCCAGAGCACCAACGCAGTGGCCTCTTTTCTGGGCAGGGACCCTGGGTGGCGCGGGAAGGGGGGCTTTATAGGGGCAGTTCATGCGGCAACGAGCTGTCCACGCGTTGATTATGTATTCACCTAGTACAGCGATTGGTTTGCTTCCTTGATCACGCACCTAAGCCCGGTTGTGGTTGGTTAGTTACATTGCTCTTAGCAAGCAAGCAGTTTGTGCAGAAGTGGAAATAGGCGGTTAGCAGAAGCTAGCATTCTTATCATCCCGAAACAGAAGTCTATTCAGTAACTATGAGAGAACCGGCCTTGAAACAGACTTGGTTTCTATAGCAACTATGAGATAGCAACTATGAGAGAACCGGCCTTGAGACAGATTTGGTTTCTTACATTCCCCCTTTCTTTTTGTTCCTTACGAGCACTCTTGCTCGTCCCTGGGCCCGTATTTTACTGTCTGATATTGTTGTCTCAGTAACAATTGCACAGCACTTACTCGGTCTCTCACAAAAGTCATTATCTTATTTAGCATGCATGGTCCCAGGGTGAGGATTACAAGGAACACAGTAAGTGGCCCTAGCAGGGTGGATACTAGGGTAGTTAGCCAAGGGGAATTGTTGAACCATGACTCGAACCATCCTTGTTGCTGCTCTCATTCTCGCTTTCGTCATGCGAGTCCTTCCCTTACTTTAGCCATGGACTCTCTAACCACCCCAGTGTGGTCTGCATGGAGGCAGCACTCTTCTCCCAGAGCTGCACATAGCCCTCCCTGCTGGAGGAACACTAGGTCAAGCCCCTCC